>CAUEEP010000837.1:0-32026 GCA_958450365.1 Mesorhabditis belari
TTACGATATCTTGACAACAATTTCACGAAGCTTGTACGCTTTATAAATTAGATATTTTCCGATTCGTTTGCAAATGATTCAATATAATCAAAATTACTGCTTGGAGCTGTAGATTGTCCCTATAAATTATTGTTTAGAAGTTTAAGAAATCTAAAGTCCTTTGACTTGACAACAAGTTTCACGAAGCTTACTCCATTCGGTTTATAAGTTAGGTATTGTACAATTCATTTTTATATTCAATGCAATCAAAATTATATAATTTTTCCAGGTTGGCCGTGGCACGTATGGACTCGTTTTCAAAGCGATCCCAAAGACGCAAAACGAACGATATCCGAAGAAAGAATACGCGCTGAAATTGATTGAAGGGAATGGCTTCTCGACGAGTGCTTGCAGAGAAATCGCATTGTTGAGAGAACTCAAGTAAGACTGTTATTAGATTTTATTGCTTCTATCAATGATCATCTAATTTACAACTCAAATATAATCCTTCAGACATCCAAATCTTATCCGATTGCAACGGGTTTTTCTGACAAACGAGAAGAAAGTATGGCTACTCCTTGACTACGCAGAACACGATTTATGGCATATCATCAAATATCACCGGGGTAAGTAAACGAATTAAGATCTTGAACGACAAAATCTTCAAGAACTTCCACACCTTCCATGACTTAAAGTTTACCATAAACCATTTCCAGGTGCTAAGGCCAAAAGCAACCAGTCCTTGTGCCACGAGGAATGGTCAAATCCGTGTTGTATCAAATATTGGAGGGAATTCACTACTTGCATCAGAATTGGATATTGCACAGAGATCTTAAACCGGCGAATATTCTTGTGATGGGCGAAGGACCGGGTGTACAAAGGGGAAGGTGGGATTTGGAGTGATCAGTTGCAAAGATGAATCTGAAGTCAAGTGTTGCTTGACGTTTGATATATCTAAAATCTATTCAACAATATGCACAAGAATGCTTTATCATCCTTGGTTTGGCTTCACTTGTCTTGGCTTGCAATTTAGAGCTAGAAACAGGACCAACTGCAGAAGTAGTCTATTCTATAGTCAAATCCAGATCTCTTTACCAATTTTCCATTTTCAGGGTCAAAATCGCCGATATGGGTTTCGCGAGAGTTTTCCACAACCCATTGAAACCGCTAGCTGACTTGGACCCAGTTGTGGTCACATTTTGGTATCGAGCTCCCGAGTTGCTACTTGGCGCCAAGCATTATACAAAAGTGAAAAAAAGAGAACAAACAAGTTTAAGGAATGAAGATTAGGGAACCCGCATAGCCTTTATTCTTTTTTAAGAGGACAAGGCGCAGAGCAACACAAGAAAACAAACAGGTTGAAGGAAAGTAAAAAAAAAAAAAAAAGAATAAAATAACAGTAAAAAAAAAAAAGCTAAACAATCTTAAGAATTTTTTGTAGGACAAAAAGAAAGCGATGGCGGATTAAAGAGAAACCAAACACCAGATTAAAAAGAAAAAGGAGAAGTTTAATTTTATTAAAAAGATTTTTCTAAAAAGATTATTAACTTCCCTCTTCAACTATCTTCTTTTCTTTCGAATGGAAAGAGTCAGTAAATCGGGGTAAATGAATCATCTACTAAATTTAAATGAGCATTTCTGTTTTTACAGGCATTATTTTCGGCCCTGTTTTGACCAATAAAGCTAAAATTTCTTTAGAAAATCTTGGAATCTGTTATAGTTATCTCATTTAAATTTAAAAATTAAAAAGTCTCGTTGAGTAGCACGAGGGGAACGAAGCCGACTCGTGTAGTCCGTAGACAAGCGCGCTTCTGACTGCGCCGACAGTCAGGAGCGCGCAGTCAGGAGCCCAAAAACATCTAGCCATATACATTGATTGGTTGTTTATAAGTTAATAAGATAAATGATAGGTAAAATATCAATTATCTAGAACAACTATAAAATCAAACTCGCCGGTCAAACTCGGTCAAACTCGCCTCGTGTAGCCCGTAGAAAAGCGCGCTCCTGACTGCGCCGAGGCGACTACGCGCACCTCAACCTGAAAACATCTAGCTATATAAATCGGCTGGTTTATAAATTAATAAGATAAATGATAGATAAAAGATCAATTATCCAGAATAACTATAAAATTTCTAGGCTACTCTGCCGTTTGTTGACGATGGATCCCGAGAAGAGAGTGAGCTGCAAGAAGCGATGGAGGACGAGTATTTTCGGGTCAGTTCTGCAGTTTTATGCTCTCTAAAATGTCTAAAATGATTAGAATTGGCTTATTGATAAATTTGCGGACAAATTTTTGAATTATTTACACATTTTAGCAAGACCCTAGACCCACCGAGGACGTGTTCAGGGGCTACAACATCCCGTATCCGAAACGGGAATTCTTGACTGATGGTGATGAGGATAAGAAGCGTGAAGTGCAAAATCAGGTAGATTATTGGCAAATTTGGTTAAAATTTTTTCAAAAAACAGGCCCAACTCGCGAATCAATCAGCTGTTGAAACAAGCTCGGAACCGAATTCGAAAAGAATGCGTCTTCAAGCTGCTACAATCAATCAATCAACTGGCGCGTCTGCTCATGAATACTGTGGCTGCAACATCGGGTTAGTTATTGATATCTATAGATTGATCAATACTAAGCTATTTATAACAGCACTCTATATAACGGAAACATTTTTGGCCCCTTCCCTATTCCGTTATAGAGAGTTGACTGTAGTTTGTTCTTATTATTGTCCAGACAATGTCTTTCCCCTTCGCACTCTTCCTCACCCTCTTGTCCACTCCATTGTGGGCTCGAGTGATCGGTGTCTCTAGTGGAGCTTCAGCTGAAGAGTCTATTGGGAGTCTCGATGCCCACGCTTCCCACCCTTCCACCAATCATATACATATATAAGCTATATATAACAGCACTCTATATAACGGAAACATTTTTTGGTCCTTTCCATTCCATTATAGAGAGTCGATGCTTTATCTATAGATTGTCGCTCAGTACTCAGCTTTGTTCAGCAATTTGTCAGACATTTAGAATCTTGAATAATCGTTATTAAACACGTACAGCAGCTGATGAAGCTGTGCATATAGTTATATAAGTCTTTTAAGGATGATGGAGTTACTGATAGATCAGCATTCATAGCCATTGTCTTTCTGAGATATTCCCAGTTAACTCTAGCTTTTTACACGCAAATCAGTTGATTGCATAGTGTTAGGAAACAAACAAAAAGCTAAACTTTAAAAGAAACCTTTCAGATGTGATGACCTCAGGCTCAGTAAATGTTGGCCTCCATCAACAGCCGATGCCTCCAATGTATTCAGCTCCCCGTCCTCCACCCTATCAACAACCCATGCAATCACAACCAATAAGTAAATCACTTTCATAGTTTCACTTAAACATTCATCTTTAGCCTATTTGCCGAATTATTATGGTAAATGAGCGAATGCTCACCTTATAAAGCATTATCTTTTTTTCGGTTTCGCTTTTCTTTTTTTTCGTTAGCAATTTAGCAATATGTTTAGCTTTTCAAAACAAATTTTTGGGTATTTTACACAATTTTTCGGAATTTTACAATATTTTACAATATTTCCAATTGTTTTATCATTTTATAGAAAATTTTAGGCGCTCCAATGATGCCTCCACACAATCAGCATATAATGGCACAGCAACAGATGATGAATATGAGTCAAGGTATGTGCAGGAAATATGGAAAGTTGTTAAGTTAGGAAAAATCGGTTTTAAATTTGAAACGAATCCTACACAAAAACTAGATGGATTGGGCTTTTGATTTGGATTTTGAAAAAATGGCTTGGACTTAGAACTGGCCTAGCCTGGCTTACAAGACCTAAGCCTTAGCTGGAACGTTATCTAGGATAAAAAGGGGAAAGTACAGGGTGCGGCAGAATTATAGGTGCATGACATAAAGACGGAAAACGAGCCTTCGCTCTTGATTTTGCGCTCGAATTTATGTTTTTGTTGTTATTTTATGATTGAATTTGTATTTGTAAATTATAATTTTTTTATAACTTTGAGTTTCAGGCTATGGTTCGCGCTTCCCCGCATCGACAATTGATCGTGGAACTTCATCGGAAGACCGTGATCGGAAGAAAGTTGGGAGTGCATCGAAACGCTGTTAACCGAGCCATTCAACGCTACAACGAGTTGGGATCAATGTCTGATCGGCCGCGAGGAGGTGTTTGTCCATCTGTGGTGACGAAAGGCAACATCAAGAAGGTCAGAAATCGCCTGCGAAAGAAGCCCAATCAGTCCGCTCGAAGAATTGCCAAACATATGGGTGTATCCGATCGATCAATCCGTCGAATTATCAAGGACAAGCCCTACAAGAAGAACAAATCCGCTCTGCTTGCGGCAGACGCCAAATTGAAGAGAAAAGATCGATGTGAAAACCTTCGTCTTCGTTTCAACGGAATCGACCACAGGAACATTTTGTTCACCGATGAGAAAATTTTTACGATTGAAGGAATTCTGAACAAGCAGAAAGATCGAGTTTGGTCGAAAGCTCAACCGAATGTTACCGGACGGTCGCAGCGGCCACCCAGCTTCAGTCATGGTTTTTGGCGGTGTGACGGCTTCCGGCAAGACACCACTGATTTTTGTGCCACAAGGAGTCAAAGTTAATGCGAACACGTACTTGGATATGCTAAAGAAAGAACTTGTTCCCTGGGCTCAAAATCACTTCCAAAATCGCATCTGGACCTTCCAGCAAGATGGTGCTCCCGCTCACAAAGCCAAGATTGTTCAGGATTTCTGCAAAGCGACTTTTCCCGACTTCATTGCATTCAATGAGTGGCCCCCAAGCTCCCCAGACCTCAATCCATTGGATTTCTCGGTCTGGTCTGTTCTTGAAGCCGAGGCCTGTCAGAAACCTCACAAAAACCTCGAAAGTTTGAAGAAATCTCTCTTGAAAACCTGGGAGGGTCTGCACGCCGCCTACTTGGTCGCCACGATCGACGCCTTTCCCAAGCGACTCAAGTATTGCATCGACGCCAAAGGAGGAAGATTCGAATATGATCAATAAAAGTTGTTAATTTAGGTTCAATAAATATGTTAAAACTGTTTTTGTGGCAAATTTTTCGTTTTTTGGTCATATTCCAATGGAACTTCTCTGCACCTATAATTCTGCCGCACCCTGTAAATAAGAGCTTACCGGCTGCTTCGTGATTTTCTTTCTTTTCTTCTTGTCCGGAACAGAAACGGCAAGAAATTCGGCTGGTCGCTCGCTGGCGGGATGAGCAAGAGGGGGATGCGTGAAGAGTTCCTTGTAGGAAGCCATCTTGTGAGCGTCGAAGCAACGATATGCGAGAAACTGGAAAATAAACAAACATTATCAAATCAAACATGCAAATCAGAGAAATTGTAAATAGCTTCGGAAAATCATCGATTTATTGTTTTTTTGCTTGGATCCTGTAAAAAGCTTTAACCTTATCGAATTAGCTGTCCTTGTGTTGTTGGAATGAGCGTAATCGACTCAAGAAAACTTTCGACTTGTTATTGAACTCTTCTTGCAACTAAAGTTTATTTACAAAGATATGATTACAGGCCAACCAATGATGAACCCATCTCATGGTCAATACATGATGCCCCATCGCAATGGGGTCAACACTATGGACCTCAATAAGTTACAGTAATACTATTTGTCTTGTTATTGTTATAGACATATTTTCATTCACCGGTAGTTGGGCTTTCGTATTTCCGTTAAACGGTTTTTTCTTCCTTTCAGTGATCCAAAATTTGTGATTTTCTTGGAGGCCCTAGAAACGGTTTTTGAATAACAATTTTGAATAACAAAAGCGGATAGTGCAAAATAGAAACTGATCGATAAGGTTTACGGTAGAAAGTTTCATAAAATTACTTTTAATGACTAATCTTGGCTTTTCTTGATCGATGATTACAGTAGAAAGATCCAAGAAATAGGGGAAAGCTGAGTTTTAATCCCAGATCGTTAAATGATGCTAGAAAGATTCAAGCAAATAGCTTTCAATGATGAATTTTGGCTTATCCAATTTCTTTTGGCATAATATTCTGATATCCCTATTTCTTCATTTTTATTCAATTTTATACTTACCGTAAATACTGTAATAGTACCCCTCATACAGCCGCGTAGTCGCAAAAGTTTTTTAGTATTTTATTTTTTTCAAGGCGCCTGTACTTTCAAAAAATGCGTCTTTGGTATCAAAAAATAGCTGAAATTCAGGGCTATTTTTTGATACCTAAGTTCGCATTGTAGCATCAACCAGTATTGAGAAAAACTCGTTCAAAGCTAGACTATAATAGTACCCCCTCGTCGCGTAGTCGCAAAAACTTTTTAGTATTTCATTTTTTTCAAAGCGCTTGTACTGTCAATGGGCTATCTTTGGTATCAAATAATAGCCCTGAATTTCAGCTATTTTTTGATATCTAAGCGCGCATTGTAGCATAAACCAGTGTTGAGAAAAACGCGCCCAAATCTAGACTACGCAACGCTCCGCACCGTCATTATGGGGGTGGGGTCCAATTACAGTATTTACGGTAGTCTGTATCAATTTTTTTAAATCGTATCTAGTTTTAGAACATTGTCTTTTTTCTCTCTTTCATTTCACTGGTTCTCATTACGATGTTTGGTTGTTTGAAATTTGAATTAAATTTCATTTTCTTATTATAAACAAAAGTTTTGACTGACTTTTTAACCTTTCATGGTCTCAAACTTCCTTTTTCCTTGCGTAACGACAAAGTCCCATTTCGAACGGTCGAAGTGCGTTCCACGACTTTGCACAAGCAAGAGACAAAGAAAAGAAGAAAAGAAAAGAAAGGAAAAGACAAGTCAACGAACTCTTTTTGTTTCTTTTCCATTCTTTCCTTCTTGTTCGCAGCTGATCGCTACTTGAGAGTCGAGCGAGGGTTGGCGCGTTGCCCGTTGTCTCCACTTCTCTAAGTCTTCCCTAATTCTCTTCATTTTTTTCCATTTTCTCAAAATCTCCCCAATTATCTTATTATTTCCCTTTCCCTAAGCCCTTCCTCTCCACTTTTCTCCCAACTCTTTCCTTCTCTTCCACTCTCTTCCCCTCCCTTCCCCTCTCTTCCCATCCCTTCCCCTCTCTTCCCCTCCCTTCCCCTCTCTTCCCCTCCCTTCCCCTCTCTTCCCCTCCCTTCCCCTCCCTTCCCCTCTCTTCCCCTCTCTACCCTTCTCTTCCCCTCTCTCCCCTTCTCTTCCCCTCTCTACCCTTCTCTTCCCCTCTCTTCCCCCTCTCTTCCCTCTCTCCCCCTCTCTTCCTCTCCATTCCCTTCTTTGTGTCCTTTCCATTGCACACACTTCCTTCCCCCTTCTTTGAATCTTTTTCCGAGATCTCGATTTATTTTGTAAGTTAATTAGTTGAAATTAAAATTTTGAGAGCTTTTTGATGGAATCTTGGATTTCTTTTTACTTTGTGATTGTTACCTGTTTACATCATTGTTGAAAGAACAAAAATAATTTAGATTAAATACAGAAATAATAAAATTTTATCTAGGAAAAGCCTTTTGACTTGATTTTGAGTCTTTTGAAGTTTCGAGTTTTGTTGAACTGACCGCTAAACAGTATTCCAGAGTGATTTTGAGTCTTTTGAAGTTTCCAGTTTTGTTGAACTGCCCCCTAAACAGTATTCCAGAGTGATTTTGAGTCTTTTGAAGTTTCCAGTTTTGTTGAACTGACCCCTAAACAGTATTCCAGAGTGATATGCTCCTTTTGATCTCAAACTTCTGTTCAACATCACCTTTATTTCTGGTATTGTATAGATAATTTTGTAAATCTTCAATCTTTTAGTGATGATTTAATAAGAAAGCTAATTTAATCGTGTGATAGGCGATAATCGCACAATGATCGACTTCTCATTCAGAGAGGAGCTCAATCAGAGAAGGGAACATGTCGAGGATTTGTTCAATTTCGAGGGATCTATTTGAGGTTTATTTGATAAAAGGTTTATTTGATAAAAGTGATAAAGAATCTAAAAAGCGATTAATCCTAAACAGCAACTAGGCACAGTTTTGACCTTTTTGTAAGCCTTTCTGCCCTTTCAGGTGGGTCGAGGTACCTATGGACATGTGTATAAAGCAACACCCAAATCCCCAGCTTCTATGAAAATGTACCCAAATAAAGTAAGTGCTTGGGCTTGAATAAGTCTAGATTTTGAAATTTAAAACAAAATTTTTTGATCTAACTATATAAAAATTGCAGGAATATGATCTGAAGTTGATCGAAGGGAATCAACAATTCACAATGAGCGCTTGCAGAGAGATCGCTTTGTTAAGAGAACTCAAGTCAGTTTGTTAACTACTTGGAATTCTTAATATTCAAATTTATATCCAACTCTTCTTATTGATTTACTTTAGACACCCAAATCTCATCCGATTGCAACGGGTTTTTTTAACAAAAGAGCGCAAAGTTTGGCTTCTCTTGGACTATGCCGAACACGATTTATGGCACATTATAAAACATCATAGAGGTAAAAATATACAAACCGCATCATCGAGTTAGCCCTTTTTGACTACCCGACTTCATACTCTCAAGAAAATCCTTATATTTAAAAATATTTTTAAACCCGTTTTAATGTTATTTTTGCAAAAAATAATTGGTTTTTTTAATCAACGGTAGTTTAATTCGTGCATTTGTTCGCTTGAAACGGCAGACGAAAGGAACAAAAACACTTATGCATCAGCTAATAGATTGTTTTAGAGGACAAAAGTCTTTTAACGTTGGTTTTTAGAAGTTTGCTCTTTGTCTTGGTCTTGTTCCAAATCCGATCAATTTGCAAACGTTTGAAAAATTTAAAGAACTTATTATCTCTATCTTATTTAACATGATAAAAAGATGAACTTTTTAATAAAACAAAAATTGAGCCTTTAAAAAAGCCGTCTTTTAACCGTTGACAAATTGGTCGAATTTTTTCTAAGATATACAAAGAGCAAACTTCTAAAAACTAATGTTAAAAGACTTTTCTCCTTGACTGTAAAACAATCTATTCTCTATTATCTTTATTATCATCTTTATTATCTTTATGAATGGATATCACGTCACAAAGAGCAAACTTCTAAAAACCAAGCTACTAAAACTTAAAAGACTTTTCTCTATGACTGTATCTTTATTTTTATCATAGAATCCATGTCTTCTCAAAAAACGAACCTGGAAAAGCAAAGCTCGATCTAATCGATAGTGCTCTGAATATGCCCAGTAGTTATTGTAATATTACGGGTTACCGGTGAACTGAAAAGTGAGCTAGATTTTTTCAATCTATTGGAGAATTTCTTTACATGAACTGCACTGATAATCGCATTGAATGTCTCAATCGTTTTCGGCTCCAATTCCAACGCGTAAATCCTTTTCTTCATAAAGGCACTTGATTGAACTGCGAAAGTCTGAATTTGGGTATTTGAGAGTTGATTTTTATCTCTGTTGGAGGCTTTAGTCTTAAAGTTAGACTTAGCTGCTCATCACTAGATTTAGCTGATTATTTAGCATATGCTTAGACTTAGACGTAGATTAACTTAGACTTATACTTCTACAACCTCACCTCAAGAATTTCCAGTACATCTTTCACTGGAAAAATTCCGAGTTTAGCATTTTTTCGTAAAAGAGGCGGAAGTGCTGGAGGTGGAAGACCATTGGGAAATGGATTGGCTCGTGGGAAAACATTCAATCGTCGTTGCCTGTTTCGTCGTTGCCTGTTTCGGTACTCAAGTCCAAGAGGTTCCGGTAGACGGGGAAGGACGAAATTAACAAAATCCTCAACAGAGATTTCATTTAGTGTCTCCAGATTCCGCATTGTCTCGATGAAGAGGCGGACGTCTGCAAATTGTACGATAAGCCGTTCAACTATCAAAGTTCAGCTTCTATGAAGCTTCTTCAACCATGAAACAAAGCTATGACGGAAATAAGCTTTTCTAGAGTTCACTCTCTTCTTTAGAAAGTGGATCATTTGAAAAGCTAACGTAATATTTTTAAAATTTTCCGCTTTCTAAAGATTATTACAAACCAATGCCAAGAATTGACTCATCCCAGCAGGACACAACAAGAACAAGAACTTGAACATGAACAAGAACAAGAACACGAAGAAGAACAAGGACAAGAACAAGAAGAAGAACAAGAACAAGAACAAGAACAAGAACAAGAACAAGAACAAGAACAAGAACAAGAACAAGAACAAGAACAAGAAGAAGAACAAAACAAGAAGAAGAACAAGAACAAGAACAAGAACAAGAACAAGAACAAGAACAAGAAGAAGAAGAAGAACAAAACAAGAAGAAGAACAAGAACAAGACCAAGAAGAAGAACAAAACAAGAAGAAGAACAAGAACAAGAACAAGAACAAGAACAAGAACAAGAACAAGAACAAGAACAAGAACAAGAACAAGAACAAGAACAAGAACCAGAACAAGAACAAGAACAAGAACAAGAACAAGAACAAGAACAAGAACCAGAAGAAGAACACGAACAAGAACAAGAAGAAGAACAAAACAAGAAGAAGAACAAGAACAAGAACAAGAAGAAGAACAAGAACAAGAACAAGAACCAGAACAAGAACAAAAACAAGAACATGAACAAGAACAAGAACAAGAGGATGATTCTTTTTCGATCAGCAATTCTATGATGAACGATCAGAAAAGACGCGAAAGCGTCCCGCATCACATCGCGTTATTTGACTATTAGAATAAGAATCATGAGATTATGAGAAATCATGATTATGAGCACATGATTCTGAGAAATCAACTTCCTTCATTTTACTACGTGGTCGTGCATTGTCACTTCCGCTGGTAATGAAATTATTGTGTGCTTTGCCACAACCAATTATTCAATGCAATAGTTTCCTTGTAGTATTGCTGATTTTGCATTTGCACTGTATCTTTTCTTTTTCTCCACCCCTTCTCTCTTCTTCTCGGAACCCTCACTATCTTCCAAAACCACTCCAAACTGCGTGAGACACATCCGCACTCATTTCTCATAACTTCACGATTCTTATTCTAATAATCAAATAACGGATGTGAGCGCGGGATGTGTCTAGCTTTCTTTCTCTTTATCCTTCAAGCTTTCTACTTTCGATTTTTTAAGATTCGTACCCAAAAGCAAGGGCGAAAGATATAATTAATACTTTATGAATCTGAATCTTGATATTTTTACCCCCTTCGGATGGGAACGCCCCTTCAATTCTTTTGAGTACTAATGATAGGGAAAGCCTCAAAAATTATACTCTTGAGTCACGAAATCGAAAGTAAAAAGCTTGAAGAATAAAAGAGAAAAGAAAGTTAGACATATCCCGCGTCACATCCTCGTTATTTGACTAATAGAATAAGAATCATGAGATTATGAGAAATCATGATTATGAGCACATGATTCTGCGAAATCAACTTCTTCATTTTATACTACGTGGTCGTGCATTGTCACTTCCGCTGGTAATGAAATTATTGTGTGCTTTGCCACAACCAATTATTCAATGAAATAGCTTCCTTTGTAGTATTGCTGATTTTGCATATACTCTGTATCTTTTCTTTTCTCCACCCCCTTCTCTTCTTCGGAACCCTCACTATCTTCCAAAACCACTCCAATACGTGAGACACATCCGGCACTCATTTCTCATAATCTCATGATTCTTATTCTAATAATCAAATAACGGATGTGAGCGCGGGATGTGTCTAGCTTTCTTTTTCTTTTATTCTTCAAGCTTTCTACTTTCGGTTTTTAAGATTCGTATCCAAAAAGAAAGGGCGAAAGATAGAATTATACTTTCTGAATCTGAATCTTGATATTTTTATCCCTCTTCGGAGTGTTTTTGTTGGGAACGCCCTCTTCAATTCTTTTTGAGTACTAATGATAGGGAAAGCCTCAAAGAATTATACTTTTGAGGCGAATTTTTAATTTAAATAGCGGCATAGCAGGAGTGGGTCAGGATAAAAGATAGAGAAAGAGATAGAGAAAGAGACGCAAGGCCTATTTATCAATTCATCTTTATTAGCCGCCATATTCTCCCCTTGGGGAAATTTTTATTCATCTATTTTATATTCATCTTGAAGCCTATTTTATTTTGGCGTAGGTTTAATGAGGCGTAGCTAAAAGGGTTGTTATCAGGTGTGCCTGAGGAACGATTCGTGATGGGGACCTTTAAAGAAAGTATCGGCCGACTGGCATCGACGCTGCCACTTTCCATCGTATCTTATGAAATTTATGAAATCGAATGCTTTTTTCAGGCTTGGGCCAGGGACGTGGCGATGGAGTTGGGAGGATGGAATCGACCTGCAGGTGAAATGGATGGACTTTTGGGGACCAGTGAAGCGATTGCTCCGGATTTGAAGTAAGAGTTTAAGGCCATACACTTACCCTTTTAATACTTGCATAGCAATAGTTCATCAAAGAGCCTGGAAGAAGATGTGGCAATAAGTTCATGGGTCGAGGAAAAATGCAACATAAATGTATCGCTTCGGGCGCAGGTTTGTTTAAAGCATGAAGAGACGATATGTTAAGACACTTGCGCTCTATTTCTCATCGTTGGTATTTGGTGAAATCCTTCTCTCGAGTGCCAATCTTGATGCTTAGAGCTTATTCCAATTCTTTCTGAAAAGTTTTAATTTTAGAGCTCACCAAAACTCCAAAACTGCGAGACACATCCGGCACTCATTTCTCATAATCTCATGATTCTTATTCTAATAATCAAATAACGGGATGTGAGCGCGGGATGTGTCTAGCTTTCTTTTTTCTTTTATCCTTCAAGCTTTCTACTTTCGATTTTTTAAGATTCGTACCCAAAAAGAAAGGGCGAAAGATAGAATTAATACTTTATGAATCTGAATATTGATATTTTTATCCCTCTTCGGATGGGAACGCCCCCTTTCAATTCTTTTGAGTACTAATGATAGGGAAAGCCTCAAAAAAATTATACTTTGGGAGACGAATTTTAATTTAAAGAGCGGCTAGCAGAAGTGGGTCAGGATAAAGAGATAGAGAAATAGATAGAGAAAGAGACGCAAGGCCTATTTACCAATCCCTCTTTATTAGCTGCCATATTTTCCCTCGGGGAAATTTATTTATCTATTTTATATTCATCTTGTTCATCATTCATCATTCATCTATTTTATATTTTATATTCATCATCATTCAAGATTTGTTAAAGAATGAAGGTACAATCTTCAGACCTGCGTGTCGAATCGGAAAATTGAGTCAACCGAAGGGGCCTAAGGTTCTTAAAGGGAGCCTAGATCTAAACAATAGAGCAAACTTCAAAGTGTAATAACTTTTTTGCAAAGAGGCAAATCGCCAAATAGTTTTTGGTTTTCAGTTGTCAAAAACCTCTATTTTCATATTCCAAAAAACTTTAGCGAAACAATTAATATTGGAATTCCAGAGTCGTATTGGATAAAATAGCCGGAACAAGGGCCGTATTAGGAACCGTATTGGAAATACGTTTCCAATGCGGTTCCAATACGGTTCCTTTGAATCTCGGATTATAGGATTTAACTTGAAGTTTTAGGATTTTAACTTGCAAAGCTATCAGATGAAATCATCTTACTTTTTTTTCGTTTAATCTTTCTTTTTAGAATTCGATAGTTTGCTTTCGTCACACCAGCAACAATCACTCCAAAACGCTTCCATTTTTAAGAAGAAACGCGTGCCTCCACCATTTCATCAGCTCAATGCAACAAAGACAAAAATTTCGGAATCGATGAGCCCAGCATTGAGCTTTGTCCCCTAATTCCAACCTCTCCAATCAATGTTTGGTTAACGGACGGCTACGTCGGGCTACGTCGAAGGAAAAGATTCCTGATGTAGGAGGATGTTTTTGGAAGAAGAGAAGCAAGAGCTGAAACTGCGTGATGAGGCGCGCAAGCTGTTTTAATTTCTAAATAATAAAACTTTTAGGGAACATAAAAGCGCTCGACTTGATTCTCGCCATTTCTCGACATTAGGGGGACGACCGGTGCGGAAAAGGGCATGGCAGGGTTTGAGTGCAATAGACGTGTTTTCATCATCTGGCAAGGAGGTTAAGGTGGTTTTTAAGCAACTTAAAAGTACTGAGACTCAATTTAAGTTTATGCTATTATTTGCAGAGACCCAAAGCTTCGACCAGTCGCATCTCGACCCCGAGGAACGTGGCCAAGAATGATGGAAAGAATTTGCAATCAGGAGGAAGAGCCAAGAAAGAAATGGTATGTTTTGCCTAAAGATTTCAGTCTAATAGCATTTTATGGGGTAGAAAAGATAGCATTTTTATATGCCTAGCAGACTCATTAGGCGTCATTGTCATTAGGCGCTCTTATGGCGCTCGTATGCGTAGATTCAGAATTTCGACGATTTTCGAGATTTCGCCGACACGCCAAATTTGGACTAAAAGGCAAAAACTAAGCAAACCACTACATTAACACTGGACGATATATGTGCCGGTAAATTTTAAATTCAATGTTGTTAGAAGAAAGATAGGTATTAATTCAACACATTAGGTGAACAAAATTGAAATAAGGCTGTTATTAATGTGCTCAAACGTTCTTATTTCAGGAATGGAGACGTTGATCGGTTGGTTCGGTTTCTTGTGTGATGAGAACTGAAACCGGATTCGGCAAAAGCGTGAGTGGTTCAAGTTCCGCGATTCGCTAAAACGCTAAAACTATTCGCTCTACAAGAGGAAGCCATATGTGATATTTTTAAAATGTGAACCCCCGTTTTCTTTGTTTTTTGTTTTAGGCTTCTTTGTTGGGTTTATTTAATCACTGATTTGTTCCTATACCATTTTCATAATGAAAGTAAAATAGGAAAAGAATTATTGTGATTTTGTTTTGTCGCTATTCAACTGAATAAAGCATATATATGTCGTAGCCAATTATGACATTTCTTGGCAAGTCTTCCTAGCAAAAGAATGCAATCAAAAAATGTAAAAAGGGAAAAAGCAGGTTCAAGTTAAATGTGACATTTTTTGTCAAAAGGTTTTAGATAGCAAAAAGCTTCTTGTGAAAAAGTGTTCAAGTTTGTTTAAATAACATATCCAAATAGCTAACTTACTCGACTTGCTTTCTTTTTTCACTTTTTCACCAAAATTGGTTCAGATGCAGTGGTTGTTAAAGAATTGGCTTTTGAACTCCACCTAGCTAGTCTAGCTACTCCACCTAGCTAGTCACCAGTCTAGCTAAATTTCGGCAAAAACTATCCAATTCTTGCTAAACACAAAGATAATTTCTCTTTTACTTTGATGCTAATGAAATTTTGGTCAGAATGCAAATAAATACGTAGGATGAACTTGCTGAAAAAAAATTGAATGATTGGCTCAAGCCAATCATTCAAATATATGTCAAGGTTATTCAAATAACCATCTCAAGATGGTTGGCTTTGAATTGTTTTTGCCTGAAAAGGCTACCTGTACGCGTTAGAAACTTTACAATTTTCCAACGTTAATATGTTTTTCTTTTTTCCTCAAAAAGCCAAGGAGTTTTTATTTTTTATTTTCAATAAAACAACCTTGAATGATTTCATTTCTATGACTCGAGCTACAGACAATCAAATGGTTTCACTTTTTCGGATAGTTCTACTTTAGCGTAAATTTGCGTAGAAAACGCTTTTGTCTTTAAACGTCTTTTTACAAATAAATTTATGCAGAGAAGTATTCAAATTAATTAACCAAAAAAAAGCAAGATTGAAAATGAAAAGCAAAAAAGGGAAGGTTAGACCAGATAAGGGAAAAAGCTCGCATTGTACCCAAACTCCAATTTTGAGAACTAGGACAATGGAATTTTTTCGAACACTAATGTTTTTGGGGAAAAGGCGGAAAAATATCGCAGTCGCCTCTCCTGAGGCCGAGCAATCTGTAGGAAAAGACGTTCCCCTGAGTTCTTCACAAGTTCTTCTGCAAGACGCTAAATAATGGAATTAACCGTTTGCATTCAAAATCGCTTGCCTGATCAGTGACTTTAATCGCATTGACGGCCATGATTCTATCGTGCACTTCTAGCTTTTCCGCAGCCGCACTTCCCGGCTGTAGCCCCGTTACAAGCACTCCCCGGCCTCTTTTACCAATTGCCATCCCAAGTTGTTGACCCGATTGCTAGATGAAGTTGAAGTTAGAAATTTGCGATAGGTATACCTTTCGCAATTCGACAAGCAAAGAATCGGATCGATTTTCACTCAGGTCTTTCAAGAGCTCCACATCTGGCGAGTCTGGTAGGCTCCCTTTAAGAGCCAATTTCGCCTTCCTTAGGCCGCCTTCGGTTAACTCAATTTTCCGATTCGACTCGCAGGTCTGAAGATTGTACCCTCATTCTTTAACAAATCTTGAATGATGCCTTTGGGTTGCTTTCCTCGATTAAAGTACTTTTTGTCATAGCCTCTCCCAGTCCATCTATTTTGCCTGCGGGTCTATTCCATCCTCCCAGCTCCATCGCCACGTCTCTTGCCCAAGCCTAAAAATTTTTGGTTTTATGAATTTCATGAAATCGAGAATACGATGGGAAGTGGAAGGGCTGATGCAAGTCGGCCGATACTTTCTTTAAAGGTCCCCATCCCAGCTCGCTCCTCAACCTAAAATTCGAAAAAGTCGAAAAATTAAAATATATCCCGACGCCTGTCTAATGTTTACAATCATTACCTAGCCCTAGCTCTAGAATCGATCAAAAAAACCATCAAACCCTAGTTCTGGTTTCGGTGCCTACATAACATACATAACTAACAATAACTAATAAAGTAAAATGCCGATCTCATCATCATTTCCCTTCTTTATTTGAGCATTTTAGTAAGCCGCTTTATAGCGTTTTCTACTGCCGAAAATTTAGAAATTGATACGCATATGAAATATTATATTTGGTTTCTATATTCCTTTTGTTGGTATGAATTCTATATTCCTTTTGTTCGTTCGTATGTCTATGAATTAAACTCATCCTTTTCATCGCCGGATTGTTAAATTAAATTAATTTCGTAAAAGAAAAATTTTGCAGCTAATAAGGGTCAATGGAAAAATAGGCCTGGTCAATCTCATTAACTCTTCATTTTGACCTCGTTAAAGCTTTGAAGCTCTTCTTTAAAGTAAAAATCGCCTCCAAAAAGGAAGGGCTGATAATTTCCGAATCTGAATCTTGATATTTTTACCCCTCTTCCAGTATTTTCTCCATGGGAACGCTCCTTTATTATTCTTTTAGAGTGCTAATGACAGGAAAAACTTTTGAGAAACTCATGTTCCTGGCTAGGATTTTGGCCAACAAATTTTATATCAAGAAAAAAATGGAGCTAAAGGCCTAAACTTGAAGACCTTTAAGCTCTAAAATTAAAACTTTTCAGAAAGAATTGGAATAAGCTCTAAGCATCAAGATTGGCACTCGAGAGAAGGATTTCACCAAATACCAACGATAGAAATAGAGCGCAGTGTCTTAACATATCGTCTCTTCATGCTTTAAACAAACCTGCGCCCGAAGCGATACATTTATGTTGCATTTTTCCTCGACCCATGAACTTATTGCCACATCTTCTTCCAGGCTCTTTGATGAACTATTGCTATGCAAGTATTAAAAGGGTAAGTGTATGGCCTTAAACTCTTACTTCAAATCCGGAGCAATCGCTTCACTGGTCCCCAAAAGTCCATCCATTTCACCTGCAGGTCGATTCCATCCTCCCAACTCCATCGCCACGTCCCTGGCCCAAGCCTGAAAAAAGCATTCGATTTCATAAATTTCATAAGATACGATGGAAAGTGGCAGCGTCGATGCCAGTCGGCCGATACTTTCTTTAAAGGTCCCCATCACGAATCGTTCCTCAGGCACACCTGATAACAACCCTTTTAGCTACGCCTCATTAAACCTACGCCAAAATAAATAGGCTTCAAGATGAATATAAAATAGATGAATAAATTTCCCCAAAGGGAAAATATGGCGGCTAATAAAGATGAATTGATAAATAGGCCTTGCGTCTCTTTCTCTATCTCTTTCTCTATCTTTTTATCCTGACCCACTCCTGCTATGCCGCTATTTAAATTAAAATTCGCCTCCAAAAGTATAATTCTTTGAGGCTTTCCCTATCATTAGTACTCAAAAGAATTGAAAGAGGGCGTTCCCAACAAAAACACTCCGAAGAGGGATAAAAATATCAAGATTCAGATTCAGAAAGTATAATTCTATCTTTCGCCCTTTCTTTTTGGATACGAATCTTAAAAAACCGAAAGTAGAAAGCTTGAAGAATAAAAGAAAAAAGAAAGCTAGACACATCCCGCGCTCACATCCCGTTATTTGATTATTAGAATAAGAATCATGAGATTATGAGAAATGAGTGCCGGATGTGTCTCGCAGTTTTGGAGTGGTTTTGGAAGATAGTGAGGGTTCCGAAGAAGAGAAAGGGGTGGAGAAAAAGAAAAGATACAGAGTATATGCAAAATCAGCAATACTACAAAGGAAGCTATTTCATTGAATAATTGGTTGTGGCAAAGCACACAATAATTTCATTACCAGCGGAAGTGACAATGCACGACCACGTAGTAAAATGAAAGAAGTTGATTTCGCAGAATCATGTGCTCATAATCATGATTTCTCATAATCTCATGATTCTTATTCTATTAGTCAAATAACGGGATGTGACGCGGGATATGTCTAACTTTCTTTTCTCTTTTATTCTTCAAGCTTTTTACTTTCGATTTCGTGACTCCAAGAGTATAATTTTTTGAGGCTTTCCCTATCATTAGTACTCAAAAGAATTGAAAGGGGGCGTTCCCATCCGAAGAGGGGTAAAAATATCAAGATTCAGATTCATAAAGTATTAATTATATCTTTCGCCCTTGCTTTTTGGGTACGAATCTTAAAAAATCGAAAGTAGAAAGCTTGAAGGATAAAAGAGAAAAGAAAGCTAGACACATCCCGCGCTCACATCCCGTTATTTGATTATTAGAATAAGAATCATGAGATTATGAGAAATGAGTGCCGGATGTGTCTCGCAGTTTTGGAGTGGTTTTGGAAGATAGTGAGGGTTCCGAAGAAGAGAAAGGGGTGGAGAAAAAGAAAAGATACAGTGCAAATGCAAAATCAGCAATACTACAAGGAAACTATTGCATTGAATAATTGGTTGTGGCAAAGCACACAATAATTTCATTACCAGCGGAAGTGACAATGCACGACCACGTAGTAAAATGAAAGAAGTTGATTTCTCAGAATTATGTGCTCATAATCATGATTTCTCATAATCTCATGATTCTTATTCTAATAATCAAATAACGGGATGTGACGCGGGACGCTTTCGCGTCTTTTCTGATCGTTCATCATAGAATTGCTGATCGAATTTGTCCTATGTTGTCCTTGGCCAAATCGAGTGGCATGAAGAGAACGACTATTCATCAGACTCCTCGCCGACGGGCTCAACTGGCTCAACAACTAAAGACGAAGTGATGCTTGTTTTATCTAATCTATGTGCTAAAATCTTTTTAGTTGTAAACCAAGGTCTTGAACCTGGAAATATTTTGGAGATTAGTGCTTTTTAGAAAACGATTCTATACCTTATCTATCCATTCAATTCTGAATAATGAATAATGCCAAAAGTACGAATTTCTTTCTCAACGAGCCCGAATGACTTGATAGAACTAATATTGGACAAACCGGGTCCAAAAGAGAATCTACAACTCTTAAAAACCAATCATTATCTTCGCCGTAAAGTCTTGTCTAACGGTCTATTCGGGAAACGAGCTGATAAAGTGGATTTCAATTTTTTTGAAAATTCTTTTATTGCTACTGTCACGAAGAATGAATCTTCTCACGAATTCGATCTTTTACAACAAGATTCTACCTCTATTTTACCTCTAGGAAACGTCGCAAGCATTCACTATTTGAACTTTAATGATGGCTATTGCAATTGGAAGAGGACAAGATCGTCGATGCCGCGCTCAAAGTTTTGCTAAAAAAAGTGAAACTTGTGAACTGTTTGCATATCGAACACATTACGGCAAGCTGGGTGGACCGGATCTATAACGGATTTAACTTTAAGGTCACGGAATCGGCGCTGCGATAAATTTACGGTAACAATATTTTGGACCTGGTTGGACCATTTCAAACATCTGGTTGTTGTGACTCTACTTTTATCTAATATATGTACTAAATTCTTTTCATGTGTTTCAAGAATCATCAATGAAGCTTCAGAACCAGGTTGAGAAAAACATTACTTTATGGTTTACCATTTCGGCCAAAATTTACCAAAAAGTAATGTTTGTTTGTTTTAACTTTTTCCTTTTTCCATTTTCTTATAACTTGGTTTTAGCAATTCACATTTGTTGATTTAAATCATTTTTGTATTTGGTATAGTACTTGGAGATATTTGAATAAAGTGTGTTCCTCTTGAGGAATCACAAGGCTCAGTCATGAAACCTTGGTCTACCAACGAGATAAAGCAAGGTTTTGACTACAAAAGTTTTTGGAAATGGAATTAAACATTAAACATTAAATAAGAGGAACACACTCTATACTTATCCATTCAATTCTTTTCTTTGTCTTCAAGCTTCTGTCACCCTTTAGTTTCCAAAACCATTGTCTTACTCTCCATGATCTAAGAATAATAAAAATTATATAAAATCATCAAAAAGCACGACTTAACATAATGGCAAAATAAATCAAAAACATTTCAATCAATTTTCACAAAGGACCGATAAACAGCTCGTAAATGTTTTACAAGAAATTTACGGTAACAAATTTTTTTAAACACTTTGGTCTCTTTGGTCAAAAAGCTGATTATTAAGCAAAAGCTGGTCAAAAAGCGGATTATTGCATACCTTTTCACTAGCAACAAATCCTAAAAGAGTAAAACCCGCAATTCCCACAGTTCAACTACGGATAGGCAACTTTCCAAGCCTAAATTCTAAAATACACCTAAACTACCGTACTCGAGACGGCGTCTGCCTTTCCACGCCCTGCCCACGCCCACGCCCGATTTTCTAAAAAAATCAATTTTAAAGGAATGGGATTCCTTTAAAATTGATTTTTTTAGAAAATCGGGTCCTTGTGGAGTATCCGGGGGCGGAGTAGTATCGCCAGGTCTTTCCCTATCGATTGGTACAAAAACTGTTTTAATTGGACAACCCAACACCAAGAAATTTGAGCTTTAATCGTGCGTGCAGAAAAAACCTAATTATTATAACCAATAAGGAATGTCGCAGTCGCAAACTTGTAGGCTTAAAACTTTGACATACATTAACGGCCGGTCTAATACCATAAATTATTGCACAATTCTGTGAAGCAGAAGCGTGATTTCGTTGTTGCGACCGCGACATTCCTTATTGGTGCAACAAGCATTCAGTCTCGCATGAAATGTTGGTTGCTTTTAGTATTAAACATAATACGTAATCAATTTTTAAAACATCATTTACAAGTTACTTCATCCAAGTCATCAGTGATAATTTCTGACAAAGTTCTCACTGTCAAGCAGGTTAGCAGCTTATATTTATTGCAGCAGACCCAGCATCAGGCCCAACATCAGGTCATCAGGTCATATTTCTTGCCCGGAATTTTATGATCACGAGGATTCTGCTCAACCTCAGAATATCCTGAAAAAGTGCTTCGAATTTTTTTGATTTTTTGAGGTAATTTTATGTGTGATGCGGGTCCGGCAGATGCCCACCACACATGAGTTTTGAAGGAAAAAGTGGTCCCCCAGCTCAAAAGTTTTTTTTCAGAATATTCTGAGGTGAGCGCGCTTTCCGAGCGTGTAAGTATGTGACACTTGCGAAAGGTCCCCAGGCATTCAAGAGGAATTTGAGTCGATAACTTTTTGCAACAAAGCAAGCTCCCGTTCGCCACAATTTGTAGCGCTGCCCCAGGAGTTCACCGGGATTTTGTCAAAATTTTCTTGAAATGTATGATGAAGCTGCCGGTTAAGAGGATTGTTCTTTTTTCTTTCTCAAGCTGCGCCTGGTAACAAAGAATCGCCTCCGGATTCTTGCATGAAAATTGCATTTTATATTTCGATAATTTTAATACTTGATTGGCTAGATTTATGTCGATTTAGCTGAATAGCGATTAATTGGTGATCTAATGATTGTAATTGATGATGTAATGATTGTAAGATTGATTTGAACAAGTTTCCATGAAAACTATACTTTCGTTCACTCAAACCATAACAAATCTATCTAAAACTAAAATCTTTTATTGTAAAATCTGTTCCCAGATTCTTCTTCAACTTGGGCATTCAACAATCTCGCGTCGTTTTGTTGAATCAACATCTAAATCAACATCTTTCATCAACATCGCAAGGATCGAATTTTGGTTGGTCATTAGCCGTTTTGTTGTGTCGTTGGCCTAATGTTTCAAAACCGAGAAGTCTAGAAGCTCTTTTACTTCAACAAGCTCTAGCTGCTGCTCAGAATAGTAAGTCTAAAAGAAAATTTGAATTTCTACTTGTTATTATAAGAAATACAATAGTCCACAAAAGTAATGCCATTCAAAAGTAATTCAAAAGTCTTTTTTGCAAAATAGCTAAATAGCTTATTCTGAATATCTCTTTAGTTTTTCTTTATTTCTTTATTCTAGGTGCTCTCCTCGGCCTTTCACAGTCCGTGTTGGGTCCTTCACATCAAGCTCAGCAACAAACAACCCAAGAGCAACATTATCATCAACAAACACATCAATCACAACAACATCAACCAGGTGAACTAATTCGTACTTTATACCTCATGTAGGCAAGAATCTTAGGGATAGATACCGGATTATCTTTTCAATTTTCCCATTCAATAGCTATTTTCAGTCTCCACTGCTCCCGCATTTGTTGTCGCCCTTCCACCGGTGGATTGTTTTTAAAGCTAATTTATGATTCTTTTCAGGTACAGGTGCTTTCAGGTAATAATTCTCCAACAACTTCAGCCGATCCGAAACTTCGTGGTACTAATCCAAAATCAAAATCGCTGGATAATACAAATTTCAGGACGTTCTCGGAAAAGAGATTTGCCAAAAGTTGACGATAGATTACACAAAAAGAACGGCACTCGTGTAAAGTAAGTTCTAGAAAAACATGAATTTGCTTTGAAAATCGAAAAATGAATGAAAAACGAAAAAGACACACAATGTAATTAAAGGAAAAGGAGAGAGCGGACACCGGAGGAAGATCCAGAGAGCTCAGCAGAGCGTGACACAGTCGACATCGAGTCGATGGAAGAGTTTGTATGCAAATGGGAAACATGCGGAAAAAAGGTCACAACCAAACAGGTGAGTGTGTATAGTTATTATTCCCAAAAATCGTCCCAATTCAGCCCTTCTATGATCACGTTAAAACGATTCATGTCAATCCAAGTATTGAGCACATTTGTGAGTGGGAAGATTGTAAAGAGGAAGTTCTCAAATATTAGGTGAATAAGCCTTTCCTTGCTTTTTATCTTTCCTTTTCAACAACCTAATAACTCTAAAAGTTTCAAGTGGCCTTTAGAAAAAAGAAGCCCTTCGAAGTTAACTACATGTTGGTGGTTCACGCAAGAGGCCACACTGGAGAGAAACCACACCAATGTCAGGTTGCTGTCTATCTAAAACTAAAATCTTTTATTGTAAAATCTGTTCCCAGATTCTTCTTCAACTTGGGCATTTAACAATCTCGCGTGGTTTTGTTGAATCAACATTTAAATCAACATCTTTCATCAACATAGCAAGGATCGAATTTTGGTTGGTCATTAGCCGTTTTGTTGTGTCGTTAGCCTAATGTTTCAAAACCGAGAAGTCTAGAAGCTCTTTTACTTCAACAAGCTCTAGCTGCTGCTCAGAATAGTAAGTCTAAAAGAAAATTTGAATTTCTACTTGTTATTGTTCTCTACTTGTTATTGTCTCTACTCGATGTCGACTGTGTCACCCTCTGCTGAGCTCTCTGGATCTTCCTCCGGTGTCCGCTCTCTCCTTTTCCTTTAATTACATTGTGTGTCTTACGCTTTCCTTTTTCGACAGCTTTGCCAGCTAGAAGACAACTTTGCCTAGACTGGCTTGGTAAAGCTAGAAGACAGTTTTGCCTAGACTGGCTTGGTTTAACTATTTGACGGCTGTCAAACAAACAAACGGCTGTCAAACGACCAAAACTCAACGCTCAAATCCCTCACTAGATCTTCATTTTTCTCAAATTAAGAAAAAACTAACCAGAAACGAGCCGGTCGCCCCTAGAAGCTTTTCGATGCAGTTTTTTTGATTCCGAATCTCTAATTAGTTTTTTGCAAACGCTTCTCTATCACAAGACTTGGATCATGCATTGTTTTGGGCTGTCTTCAGTCTTGATGTAGTGGTTAGTGCACGCGTCTGATGGGCGTATGCACCTCGAGAGTTCGAGTCCTATACCCTATAAGGCAATATAATTAGGTGCAAAGCTCTTAGCCAGCGGTGAGAACCGTCAACAAACTGTCATCATCCTTTATTCAGACCGGTGATCACCCCTATCTCACCTGGCCAATTCAACAGCCAACCAATTCAATATGCCATTCTTCGATATGCACGCGTATAAACACGTCAACCTCGACGTATCACCATCCGAAAATTCACAAGGACAAGATTTACCGCTCAACGACGTCTCCACACTCAGGTAGTTGAGATTTAAAGTACAAATTTGACTTTGAAAGAATTAGAACTAGGTCAAAAAGGTCCAGTATCTAGTAATTGTCTTTTTGGTCCAGTATCTAGTAATAGTCTTTTTGGGCTTTTTCGAGTGACTCGCTCTCTTTTTTAATTGTGCAATCGTAGATCTGATGATTCTGGACGAAGAAACGTCTAATAAAGTTTTGAAAGATACAGGTGAAAGCTGAAAAACTGGTTTTCGATGAGTTCTAGATTTAATGATTCTGGATTCCTCTAAATATTGGCTTTTATATGACAGTTACAAGATAAGATACAAGATTAAGATAAACGTTACAAGAAAGGTTTAAAAGTTTAAAAAGTACTTAGTATAGATTAGAGTAAGAAAACCAGACAAAGAGAGAGCTGAGAGAGGTGAGTGACAACAGAGAGACAACAGACAGACTGCTGATAGCTGACAGCTGAGAGAGAGCTGAGAGAGCTGAGAGAGCTGAGAGAGCTGAGTGACAACAGACAGACAACAGACAAACAGCTGGAGCTGACAGACACAACCATACTTTCGTTCACTCAAACTATAACAAATCTATCTAAAGCTAAAATCTTTTATTGTAAAATCTGTTCCCAGATTCTTCAACTTGGGCATTCAACAATCTCGCGTCGTTTTGTTGAATCAACATTTAAATCAACATCTTTCATCAACATCGCAACGATCGAATTTTGGTTGGTCATTAGCCGTTTTGTTGTGTCGTTAGCCTAATGTTCCAAAACCGAGAAGTCTAGAAGCTCTTTTACTTCAACAAGCTCTAGCTGCTGCTCAGAATAGTAAGTCTAAAAGAAAATTTGAATCTCTACTTGTTATTCTCTACTCGATGTCGACCGTGTCACTCTCTGCTGAGCTCTCTGGATCTTCCTCCGGTGTCCGCTCTCTCCTTTTCCTTTAATTACATTGTGTGTCTTACGCTTTCCTTTTTCGACAAGTTTGCCAGCTAGAAGACAACTTTGCCTAGACTGGCTTGGTAAACCTAGGTAAAGTTAAAGCTTCAACTTGGGCGTTCAACAATCTCGCGTCGCCTTTGTTGAATCAACATTTAAATCAACATCTTTCATCAACATCGCAAGGATCAAATTTTGGTTGGTTGTTAGCCGTTTTTAGCTGTTTTTCTGCAATTTTTAGACAAGAATCTTATGGTAAATGCTAAATGAAACGTTAAATCAAAGAAAGTGGGTTTATTTTGTTTCCAGGGCTCCTATCCACTCAGAAACCTAGACTTATTCAGCAAATTTAGGATGACTTTTTCAGTCATGGTTCGAAGGGATCGCCTGGATTTGATTAGAGAAAGGTTGGGTGCCAATAACATTCCACCAATTTTTCCAGGTAAGATCTTTTCAATTTTTCCCTATTTTCAGTTTCCTCTGCTCCCGCATTTGTCGTCGGCCTTCCACCGGATTTGAGATTTGCCAAAAGTTGACGATAGATTGCACAAAAAGAACGGCACTCGTGTAGAGAAGTTTCAGAAAAAAATGAATTTGCTTTACAAATCGAAAAATGAATGAAAGACACACAATGTAATTAAAGGAAAAGGACACCGGAGGAAGATCCAGAGAGCTCAGCAGAGAGTGACACGGTCGACATCGAGTCGATGGAAGAGTTTGTATGCAAATGGGAAACATACGGGAAAGTGCTCACAACAAAACAGGTGAGTGTGTATACCGTATTCTCTCTAATAGTAGTGCGCACTACTATTAAAGAGTTTTATCATTTACCAAGGTAAGTTCCGAAAATTCTTGCAACTCCTTCACGCAAAACGATTAAGAGCTAGAAGGCGAATTGTGCCTCAACCGAAAGTAACAGCAGCCCTGAGCCCTGACTCGGCAGGACATTCGATAAATTTGGTGCAAATTAGCGAAAATGCAAGTCATCGTGAAGAAGGACACTGGAGGAGGGGAAAAAACAGAAGGGACAAAAAAGTTTGGTTGAACGAATACAGGTTCTTTTAAGCTAATGGTTCTTAGAATATGTTTTTAGGGCAAAAAAGCTGGGAAAAAAACGGAAGGGGTCTACGACCCTCGCGCCGTTTCACCACGTTTCCAACCATGACGATGAAATATTTGATCCACGAGCAGTCAAAAATGTGTGTTGGTTTTAGTTTAGCTATTAATTAGATCAATCCTAGCAGGAAGCGTCCACATATGTGCCTTTGCAAAGAAAGAATCCACCTTCTCTACCATCATGTTTACTCGATCGAGGCATCAAGGTATGAAGCGGGTAGTTTATTGGCTTATTAACAATGTTTAGACCGTGAAAATCATGAAACTCTTTTTCGTTGAAAATTAGCTGGTGGGCCTGTGCAAATACAAGAACTGTCTTGCAGCTTTAAACAAATGCAAATTGTTACCGTCCGTCGAAAAGATTAAAGAAGTGGACCCACAGGTCAGATTATGTTTTTAGGCTCTCCTCCGAGCATACGAGCCATTATTCTGGGACACGCAGAACAACGAATAGAGATTGTTAATTTGAAATATAAATTTGGTTTTCCTTGTTGTTGCGATATTTCCTGATAATTCCTGATAAATCTGTAATAGTAGTGCAGTCTGTCATAGTAGTGCAGGCAGGAGGGGGGTTGAAAAAGTAGTAGTGCACCCTGCTAAAATTTGCTTTGTTGTTGTTCATTTTGGCTTTTTTCTGTTGAAAAGCATACTGGTAGCTAAATTTATTTAGTACTGACTAACATATTGTGCTCGTAATTAGCTTCTTGACATATTGCTACTACTTCTTCTGGTACTTATGGGTTTTACCCACCGCAGATTTAAGCTAAACAAAGGCTAAAACTTAGTTCTTAGTTTACCTTCATCTTTATCTGCTATCATTTTATTTAGAAGTATGGTTTAAACATAGTTTGCCCATAAATAAATCTACTTGTACTAAAATTGACATATTTTTATGATGGAAAAATATGCGGTGGCTATAACCCATAAGTACTCTTCTTTTATTGATTTACAAGCATTTTCTTATCCTTTTCAAAGTTTGATTTTTTAGAAATGGAACTCGACGGCGAATTTCGCACCAAAGCAACACTATCAATTCGAAAAGGATGCTCGAATGGAACGCTCGACACAAAGAGGATGTTCTCGTGCCTGAAGATGAAATAAACTTGGGTGCAAATGAAACCGACATTGCTGACAACATATTGGCAACTGGCGAAGAGGAGCCTGATGAGGAACCTTCTCGAAAACGCAAAGTGAACCCATCCGAGATGGGATCAGAGAAAAAACGCTGTTTTAACGTCGAGACCAAGCTTATGGTTGTCGCTTTTGTGGAAAAGACAAATCAGCCGCTGCTAGAAGATTCGGTGTTCATCGGCAAAATGTTCTCCAGTGGTGTAAGCAAAAGGACGATCTTGTGAAACAAAAAGGAAAACAATTGAAGCGCCTTGAAGGTGGTGGCCGGAAATTGAAGGACGCAGCTTTCTACAACGAGCTTGTCAATTGGATCCGAGAAAAGCTATTAAAGAAATTGCGATTGACTCGCAAAATAATCCAAAGCCAAGCTCGAATGAGCATGAGTAAGATGGAAAAACGACGAGAAATTTTCAGCATCGATTGGCTGGCTAAGTTGTTTTATGGAAAGACATCACCTTTCAACGCGCAGACGAAGACAGAGAGAAAAAGGAAAAATAAAGAGAAAACTTATTGATTATATCTCTATTTAAAGAAGTTTTGAGAAAGAGGAAGCAAATTAAGAAAGATCTTTGCCTGCGATGAGACTGGGATATTTTTGCTCAATCCAACAGCCTTACGATCAACGAAAGAGGTGCCAAGAGAGTTTCCCTCTCTCGACTGGATACGTCTGATAAGAGGATAACAGTGATGCTGACAGCGCTCGATGATGGCTATAAGTGTAACCCTTTGGTTTTGTTAAATCGAGTGAGACCCGATCCGGCCATTATCGCAAAATTTCAAGGCAAGCTGGAGTTGAACTATTTGAATGAACGAGACATCGATCAAGGCCTACCTTCAGAAGATTGTTGCTCCGTTGTTCAAAAACCGATTGCTCGTGTGGGACAATTTCTCGGCGCACAAAAGTGAGGAGACAAAGAAAAAGCTGCAGGAACTGCGGCTTGATTCGATTCTCGTACCCGGAGGATGTTCCAAATACATCCAAGCGCCAGATGTTGCCTGGAACGCTCCCTTCAAAGCAAAAATTAGAGCATATAATGAAAATGGATGACCACCGGATCAAGGCCTCTCAGGAAAAGAGGAAATCCCCCTCCACCACCGATAGAAATTTACTTGACATGGGTTTGGAACGCTTGGAATGAGCTGCCGAAGCATTTGATCGTTCACTCCTTCAATATTTGTGTAATTACTACAACCACTGACGGATCAGAAGACCACCTTATCGATTCCGGAGGGAGCAAAATGTCTCTCGGATGCTCGAACAGAACAAGCGACAAATGAAATCAACGATCATCTTGCCAATATTGTTTTGGGTGATAACGGTTATGATAGTGATGTCTCTATTGATGTTTGTTAATTGATTGACCCGGGTGCGCTTTGTTAGATGCGAAATAAAGATATAGGAAAACGACTCGATTCACTTGGAAGAAAGGGATGACATTCGTACATGATCTATTATTATTGCCCAGTCAAGGTAATGATCTAGTGAAAAAAAGGAAATTCTCTAATAGTAGTGAAGGCTGGGGGGTGGGGTGAAAAAAAATAGCAGTGCGCACTAATATTACATAAAATAGGTATTTTTTGTTCTTATAAACAAATAATGCAAATGCATTTGTAGAGGATTTTTATTTGAACGTGAATATTAGTGGCATATTTTACAGTTTGTTTCAGTGGTACGTTATCTTAATTAACTGCGGACACGATAATTTACTTCTCCAATGACTTACTGCGATGCACAGGAATAGAGAAATTAGTGAGCAATATTTTTGGCACTAAAATTTGGATTTTTGAATAGAATTGTGATCCAAGATGAGGTTTTTTGGGTGTCAGATCGAGATGAGTTTATTGTGAAAATGCATGAGCTGTTTGAATTTACTAAAGAAATGGTAACGTTTCACGTTAGGTATCACGAACAAACAAGAACAAGGACAAGAACAAGAACAAGAAGAAGGACAAGAAGAAGAACAAGAACAATAGCAAGAACAAGAAGAAGAACAAAAACAAGAACAAGAAGAAGAACAAGAACAAGAACAAGGACAAGGACAAGGACAAGAACAAGAACAAGGACAAGAACAAGAACAAGGACAAGAACAAGAAGCTGAACAAGAAGAGGAACAAGAACAAGGACAAGAACAAGAACAAGAAGAAGAACAAGAACAATAAGAAGAACAAGAAGAAGAACAAGAACCAGAGCAAGATCACGAACAAGAACAAGAACAAGAACAAGAACAAGAACAAGAACAAGAAGGAGAACAAGAACACGAACAAGAACAAGAACAAGAAGAAGAACAAGAAGAAGAACAAGAACAAGAGCAAAATCACGAACAAGAACAAGGACAAGAACAAGGACAAGAACAAGAACAAGAACAAGAAGAAGCACAAGAACAAGAAGAAGGACAAAAACAAGAACAAGAAGAAGAACAAGATTAAAAGAAAAAGAACAAGAACACAAGCAGAAGAACAAGAACAAGGGAGACACGAACAAGAACAAGAAGAAGAAATCAAGAAGAAGAACAAGAACAAGAGCAAGATCACGAACAAGAACAAGAACAAGAACAAGAACAAGAACAAGAACAAGAAGAAGCACAAGAACAGGAAGAAGGACAAAAACAAGAACAAGAAGAAGAACAAGATTAAAGAAAAAGAACAAGAACAAGCAGAAGAACAAGAACAAGGACAAGAACAAGAACAAGAAGAAGAACAAGAAGAAGAACAAGAATTAAGTGACAAGATTAAGAACAAGAATTTCAAGAACAAGAACAAGAACAAGAATAAGAACAAGAACAAGAACAAGAACAAGAACAAGAACAAGAACAAGAACAACAGAACAAGGACAAGAAATACTGAATTAGAAGAAGAAAAGAACAAGAACAAGAACAAGAACAAGAACAAGAACAAGAACAAGAACAAGAACAAGAACAAGAACAAGAACAAGAAGAAGAACAAGAACAAGAACAAGAAATTCAAGAACAAGTCAACAAAGAAGGAACAATAGAAGAACAAGAACAAGAACAAGGGAAAGATGAAGAATCAAGAACAAGAACAAGAATGAAGGAAAGAACAAGAATGAAGAACAAGAACAAGAACAAGAATGTAAGAACAAGAACAAGAAGAAGAACAAGAACAAGAATAAGAACAAGAATAAGAATCAAGAACAAGAACAAGTCAATGAAAGAACAAGAATAAAACAAGAACAAGAGCAAGATCACGAATATAAGAATTGAACAAGGACAAGAAACAAGAACAAGAACATGAACAAGAACAAGAAAAAGGAACAAGAACAAGATCAGAACAAGAACAAGAACAAGAACAAGAACAAGAATAAGAACAAGAAACAAGAATAAGACTAAGAACAAGAGAACAAGAAGAAGAACAAGAACAAGGACAAGAACAAGAACAAGAAGAAGAACAAGAACAAGAACAAGAACAATAACAAGAACAAGAAGAAGAACAAAACCAAGAACAAGAACAAGAACAAGAACAAGAACAAGAACAAGGACAAGAACAAGAACAAGAACAAGAACAAGAACAAGAAGATGAACAAGAAGAAGAACAAGAACAAGAACAAAGACAAGAACAAGAAATGCAAGAAGAAGAACAAGAAGAATAAGAAGAACAAGAACAAGAACAAGAACAAGAACAAGATCACGAACAAGAACAAGAACAAGAACAAGAACAAGAACAAGAACAAGAACAAGAACAAGAACAAGAACAAGAAGAGGAACAAGAACAAGAACAAGAACAAGAACAAGAACAAGAACAAGAACAAGAACAAGAACAAGAACAAGAACAAGAACAAGAACAAGAACAAGAACAAGAAAAAGAACAAGAACAAGAACAAGAACAAGAAGAAGAACAAGAACAAGAAGAAGGACAAGAACAAGAACAAGAACAAGAACAAGATAAAGAACAAGAACAAGAACAAGGAGAAGAACAAGAACAAGAACAAGAAGAAGAACAAGAACAAGAACAAAGAACAAGAACAAGAAGAAGAACAAGAACAAGAACAAGAACAAGAACAAGAACAAGGACAAGAACAAGAACAAGAACAAGAACAAGAGCAAGAACAAGAACAAGAACAAGAACAAGAACAAGAACAAGAACAAGAACAAGAACAAGAACAAGAACAGGAACAAGGACAAGAACAAGAACAAAGAAGCAGCCGAAGCAGACAAGAACAAGAACAAGAACAAGGACAAGAATAAGAACAAGGACAAGAACAAGAACAAGAAGAAGAACAAGAACAAGAACAAGAACAAGGGCAAGAACAGAACAAGAACAAGAACAAGAACAAGAACAAGAACAAGAACAAGAACAAGAACAAGAACAAGAACAAGAACAAGAACAAGAACAAGAACAAGAACAAGAACAAGAAGAGGAACAAGAACAAGA
>CAUEEP010000838.1:0-33566 GCA_958450365.1 Mesorhabditis belari
AAAAAATCGATAATGGAAACAAATGAACTTTATTATTTGTGAACGTGAATAAATAAATAAATATGGTATCTTCTCAGGATTGGGTTGTGGATGATGTACTTTTCCTTTTTTCTGATTTACTGACTTGGAGCTAAGCAAAGGTAGAATTGCTAGACCATAAAAATAGCTAAATTTAATGGAATATCAAAGCATTTCTACAGAATCAGGCATCCATTGCAAACGATTGTTGATTACATTGGAATTTTGAAAGTTTTTAGCGTTGACGAGTCTCGGCGACACCGATTTTGCAGAGATTTTGAAAGAAACTCACCACAAAGTCTCCGTGATTCAAGCATGTCCAAGTAAGGCTGTGCTGTGTCGTCCGAGAATACCGATAACGGCGACAACAATTTCCAAGCGTTTATTTACTAGTTTTAATGACATTCGAAAATAAATTCAATGAATCCAGTTGTGTGGAATCTTGAAAAGCACTAGGAAAGAATTTGGAAAATGGGTAGGGTTCCCCTTTGTAAAGGGTAAAAACAAAACAGGATTTAACAATTTATCACTTTGGGTCATGAACTTTTTAATAAAACAAAAATCAGAAAAAAGGAAAAGTACATCATCCACAACCCAATCCTGAGAAGATACAATATTTATTTATTCACGTTCACAAATAATAAAGTTCATTTGTTTCCATTATCGATTTTTTTTTGTTCCCCATTGGCCCTATTCACTTCTTTGAAGGCGGCTCGAAATCGTACGGGCCGTCGATGTTGATGCTCTGCTGGGCAGCGATCTAAAATGAGAAAGTAGATGCAGATCTAACAAACGATCTAACGATAGTAGTATTATCTATTTATCCAAACAGATCTATTTAGCCAAGGAAAGTTTAACCAGAAACACTTCACGAAGCCAATAAACTCCGACTTCAACCCGGTAGTGGGAGAGCCGACTGAGAATGGTTTTGCCTCAATTCAAAAAGAAGCCTTCAAGGTTGAAAAAATTTAGCGTTCTTTGTGCTGGGCCCTGCAAACATGTTCTGCACTTTCTGTTGCGCTAAGCTACTTTATTTCCTTTTTTTCAGTTTGTCATCAAAACCACCGGCGAAGCTGTAAAAGTGCATTCTTGCAAGTTTGAGATGTCTTCTGAAGAAAACGAACAGAAAGTCACTGTAAAGGAGTCAACTTTAACGCAACCAATTTTGAACCTGCTGCCGATGCTCCATCGTTATCTTACCTTTTGTTACTATTTTTCAATTGTTTTGCAATTTTTGCAGGTTATAAAAGATCATGATATGTTCATTTTTCGGTAAATCTTTTACTAAAACTCTCAATATCTTGATTGGACCAAAAAGTCGAAATGCGACAGTTTTTGCGACATTTTTGTCTTCACCAAAATAATAGCTGCAGATATTGGAACCGTATTGGAACCGTATTGGAACCATATTGGAACCATATTGGAACCGTATTGGAACCGTATTGGAACCGTATTGGAACCGTATTGGGGCCGTATTGGAACCCTATTGGAACCGTATTGGAACCGTATTGGAACCGTATTGGAACCAGATTAGAACTTAATAGGAGCCGTATTGGAACCATATTGGAACCGTATTGGAACCATATTGCAACAAATTGTAGGGAAACCCCACCCGGCGGTTGGCCTTTTTTTTGTTCATTTTTTTTTTTTTTCCTATTGTAACCGTATCGGCACCGTGAGCCTCGTAAACCTAAGTTTTCGTTTCGTTTTCGGACCTTATTTCGAACCTTCATATACATATTCAAGAAGAATTCCACAAGGCCTAGGAAGGTTCGAGATGCTGCGGTAGTTGAAGCCGGAGAAGTGAGTTGTAAGGCTTACCTTCAACTAGCTGTATTTTTAGAAAATAACTGCCTGAAATGAAGAGCTGCGCATAAAATCACTCAATTTGGAATAAATATTTAAGCAAAATATTTACCTGGCATATAAACACGACCATGAAACATGTAAATAAGGCTAAGGTATGGGCTAATGTCATTCTAACAGAGATCCTCGGCCTCGCATCCATGATGAGAAAGACCTGGTCCTCTGGCAGTCAAAAGTTGGCTAAATAAATAACTTCGAACTTTTTTCACTTGTTGCATATTTAATTCAAAGAGTTTGTGTTTCGAATCCGTTTCAACTTCAATTAACATTTTCTGAAATCGTTATATATGCGAATCAGCATGGACTATAATCTTTGTATCAACCTAAGCTTCTTAGATTCAACAGCTTGCAGAAAGAAAATCACTCGAGGTTGATTGTAGATTGTAGAAAGAGAATCACTCGAGGAATCAGCGGATCAGTTGAGAGGATTGCCGGTTCTCTTCAAAGTAACTGTGTTCAGGAGGTATACTTTTGAGCTATATAAATTAAACACGTCTCTTAGGCATTCACAAAAGCATTCACAAAGCAAAGTTGCTCATGCTCGAGGACTTGTCAAAACTAAAGCGGAATTGTACAATTGTAGACTGAATACCTGATCCTAAGCTGAATATAAATCCAATGCCGTTCCAATATAATTCCAATACTGTCCCAATACGGTTCAAATTATGAAACAAACAAGGTTCCAATACGGTTCCAATACGGTTCCAATACGGCTCCTATTAAGTTCTAATATGGTTCCAATTCGGATTCAATACGGTTCCAATACGGCTCCTATTAAGTTCTAGATAATGGGTAATGGATTTTTTAACTTTAATTGTATTTTGACATTTTAAAGTGGCTTTTCTTGTTTTCGGGGTGAATTGAAGACAACACGTGCTGAGGTCCGCTTCAAAAAAACGGTGCGTTTTGCCTCGCTGGCTTGTCATCGATGCATTGAGAGGTCGGTGAAAGATGATGTGGAGTCATGGACCTGCTGTTGCATCTCATCGTCAAGGAAGGTAATGGATTTTGAGCAATTCGCCGTACCGTAAGAGGTCTAATAAAAAAGGCCCGCATCGGAGCGTCGCATAGTCTAAGTTTACTCTCAAGCGCTGGTGTTGAGATATCAGGGTTTGAGAGTAAACTTGGGCTATGCAACGCTCCTATATCAGAGCTTTTCTTAAAGCCTTTACTTAGAAAGGTCACGAAGCTAAACGTCATATGTTTTTCACTGATATTTACTTTTCTGTTTAGGTCTGCCTTGGAAGAACATTGGCGATAAGAACGCTGTACAACGCTGTAAAGCCGCAAAGAGGAGTCTCGCAAGAATAAGCATCTCTACGGAACGCTCAAGTGCAAGAATGTAGGTGATTCTTTGCAAACTCATAGCAAAACTCAAATTGCTGATTCTGACTTTTTATTTTTAGCGACTTAAGGCCAGCATTTTGACTTGATCAAAGGTTTTTTAGGACTATCAGAAGGCTCTCATCTACCACGATTGCTTCGAGTACACCGATCATGTCGATCATCAATTCACCTACGAGAAGCTCAACGGGTAGGGTTTTATTTTTGTAGCGTTTACCATTAGCTGCCTTGGAGATTGTTAGATGGTTTGTTAGATCTGCATCTACTTTCTCATTTTGGATCGCTGCCAAGCAGAACATCAAGATCGACGACCCGTACGATTTCGAACCGCCTTCAAAGAAGTGAATAGCGCCAATGGAGGACAAAAAAAATGGATAATGGACTTTATTATTTGTGAATGAATAAATTAATAAATGATTGTATATCTTTGTGGCAAGGAACAATTTTAACTTTAGCCAAACACAAGATTTACCTTACAACACTCCATTTTACCTTACAACACTCCATACAACGCTCTGATATAGGAGCGTTGCATAGCCCAAGTTTACTCTCAAACCCTGATATCTCAACACCAGCGCTTGAGAGTAAACTTAGACTATGCGACGCTCCGATGCGGGTCTTTTTTATTAGACCTCTTACGGTACGGCGAATTGCTCAAAATCCATTACCTTCCTTGACGATGAGATGCAACAGCAGGTCCATGACTCCACATCATCTTTCACCGACCTCTCAATGCATCGATGACAAGCCAGCGAGGCAAAACGCACCGTTTTTTTGAAGCGGACCTCAGCACGTGTTGTCTTCAATTCACCCCGAAAACAAGAAAAGCCACTTTAAAATGTCAAAATACAATTAAAGTTAAAAAATCCATTACCCATTATCTAGAACTTAATAGGAGCCGTATTGGAACCGTATTGAATCCGAATTGGAACCGTATTGGGACCACTTTAGAATTTAATAGGAACCATATTGGACCCGTATTAAAACCGTATTGGAACTGTATTGGAACCGTATTGGAACCATATTAGAACTTAATAGTAACCGTATTGGAACCGTATTGGAACGGTATTGGAACCATATTACAACCTTAATAGGAACCGTATTGGAACCTTCCAATACGGTTCTAATACGTTCCCATTAAGTTCTAATATGGTTCCAATACGGTTCCAATACGGTTCCAATACGGTTCCAATACGGTTCCAATACGGTTCCAATACGGTTCCAATACGGTTCTAATATGGTTCCAATACGGTTCCAATACGTTCCCATTAAGTTCTAATATGGTTCCAATTCGGTTCCAATACGGTTCTAATATGGTTCCAATACGGTTCCAATACGGTTCTAATACGGTTCCAATACGGTTCCAATACGGTTCCAATACGGTTCCAATACGGTTCCAATACGGTTCCTATTAAGGTTGTAATATGGTTCCAATACCGTTCCAATACGGTTCCAATACGGTTACTATTAAGTTCTAATATGGTTCCAATACGGTTCCAATACAGTTCCAATACGGTTCCAATATGGTTCCTATTAAATTCTAAAGTGGTCCCAATACGGTTCCAATACGGTTCCAATACGGTTCCAATTAAGTTCTAATATGGTTTCAATACGGTTCCAATACGGTTTCATTCTGGTTCCAATACGGTTCCTATTAAGTTCTAATATGGCTCCAATACGGTTCCAATACGGTTCCTATTAAGTTCTAATATGGTTCCAATACGGTTCCAATACGGTTCCAATATGGTTCCAATATGGTTTTAATACGGTTCCAATACGGTTCCTATTAAGGTTGTAATATGGTTTTAAGGAGCCTTGAAGGAGCTTGAAAGGAGCTTTATAGGAACTAAATAGGGACTATAAAGGAGCTTTAAAGGAGCTTTAAAGGGGCATTGAAGGGGCTATAAAAGAGCTTTGAAGGAGCTTTAAAGGAGTTTAAAAGGAGCCTTAAAGGAGCTTGAAAAGAGCTTTAAATGAGCTTTAAAGGAGCTTTAAAGGGGCATTGAAGGGGCTATAAAGGAGCTTTGAAGGAGCTTTAAAGGAGTTTAAAAGCAGCCTTAAAGGAGCTTGAAAAGAGCTTTACATGAGCCTTAAATTAGCTTGATAGGAGCTTTATAGGAACTAAATCGGGACCATAAAGGAGCTTTAAAGGAGCTATAAAGGAGCTTCAAAGGAGCTTTAAGGAGCCTTGAAGGAGCTTGAAAGGAGTTGGAATGAGCCTTAAAGGAGCTTGATAGCAGCTTTATAGGAACTAAATAGGGACTATGAAAGAGCTTTAAAGGAGCTTTAAAGGAGTTTAAAAGGAGCCTTAAAGGAGCTTGAAAAGAGCTTTACATGATAGTTCCAATACGGTTCCTATTAAGTTCTAATATGGTTCCAATACGGTTCCAATACGTTTCCTATCAAAGTTTTAATATGGTTCCAATACGATTCCAATACGGTTCCAATACGGTTCCAATACGGTTCCAATACGGTTCCAATACGGTTCCAATCCGGTTCCAATACGGTTCCTATTAAGTTCTAATATGGTTCCAATACGGTTCCAATACGGTTCTAATACGGTTCCAATACGGTTCCATACGGTTCCAATACGGTTCCAATACGGTTCCTATTAAGTTCTAATATGGTTCCAATACGATTCCAATACGGTTCTAATACGGTTCCCGTATTGGAACCGTATACGGGAACCATATACGGTACCAATATTGAGCTCGTATTTGAGTTCCTAATAGGAACCGTATACGGTTCGATACGGTTCCAAATTTCCATACGGTTCCTAATATGGTCCATATTAAACTTAATAGGAACGTATTGGAACCGTGTTCCAATACGGTTCCAATACGGTTCGTATTAAAGTTCTAATATGGTTCCAATACGGTTCCGATACGGTTCCTATTAGGTTCTAATATGGTTCCAATACGGTTCCAATACGGTTCCAATACGGTTCCAATACGGGAACCGTATTATGTTCCAATACTGGTTCCAATACGGTACCAACACGGTTCCAATACGGTACCAATACGGTTCCAATACGTGAACCGTAATCCAGCTCAAATAGACTGAATAGCTTATTCTGAGCTGAATACGCAATCTACACTTAATACCGTAATCCAGCTCAAATAGACTGAATAGCTTATTCTGAGCTGAATACAATCTACACTTAATACCGTAATCCAGCTCAAATAGACTGAATAGCTTATTCTGAGCTGAATACGCAATCTACACTTAATACCGTAATCCAGCTCAAATAGACTGAATAGCCTATTCTGAGCTGAATACGCAATCTACACTTAATACCGTAATCCAGCTCAAATAGACTGAATAGCTTATTCTGAGCTGAATACGCAATCTACACTTAATACCGTAATCCAGCTCAAATGACTGAAAGCTATTCTGAGCTGAATACGCAATCTACACTTAATACCGTAATCCAGCTCAAATAGACTGAATAGCCTATTCTGAGCTGAATAAGCAATCTACACTTAATACCGTAATCCAGCTCAAATAGACTGAATAGCCTATTCAGAGCTGAATACGCAATCTACACTTAATACCGTAATCCAGCTCAAATAGACTGAATAGCCTATTCAGAGCTGAATACGCAATCTACACTTAATACCGTAATCCAGCTCAAATAGACTGAATAGCTTATTCTGAGCTGAATACGCAATCTACACTTAATACCGTAATCCAGCTCAAATAGACTGAATAGCCTATTCTGAGCTGAATACGCAATCTACACTTAATACCGTAATCCAGCTCAAATAGACTGAATAGCCTATTCTGAGCTGAATACGCAATCTACACTTAATACCGTAATCCAGCTCAAATAGACTGAATAGCCTATTCTGAGCTGAATACGCAATCTACACTTAATACCGTAATCCAGCTCAAATAGACTGAATAGCCTATTCTGAGCTGAATACGCAATCTACACTTAATACCGTAATCCAGCTCAAATAGACTGAATAGCCTATTCTGAGCTGAATAACGCAATCTACACTTAATACCGTAATCCAGCTCAAATAGACTGAATAGCCTATTCTGAGCTGAATAGGCAATCTACACTTAATACCGTAATCCAGCTCAAATAGACTGAATAGCCTATTCTGAGCTGAATACGCAATCTACACTTAATACCGTAATCCAGCTCAAATAGACTGAATAGCCTATTCTGAGCTGAATACGCAATCTACACTTAATACCGTAATCCAGCTCAAATAGACTGAATGGCTTATTCTGAGCTGAATACGCAATCTACACTTAATACCGTAATCCAGCTCAAATAGACTGAATAGCCTATTCTGAGCTGAATAGGCAATCTACACTTAATACCGTAATCCAGCTCAAATAGACTGAATAGCCTATTCTGAGCTGAATACGCAATCTACACTTAATACCGTAATCCAGCTCAAATAGACTGAATAGCCAATTCTGGGCGGAAAAGGATCTACACTTAATACCGTAATCCAGCTCAAATAGACTGAATAGCCTATTCTGAGCTGAATAGGCAATCTACACTTAATACCGTAATCCAGCTCAAATAGACTGAATAGCCTATTCTGGGCTGAATACGCAATCTACACTTAATACCGTAATCCAGCTCAAATAGACTGAATACGCAATCTACACTTAATACCGTAATCCAGCTCAAATAGACTGAATAGCCTATTCTGGGCTGAATACGCAATCTACACTTAATACCGTAATCCAGCTCAAATAGACTGAATAGCCTATTCTAGGCTGAATACGCAATCTACACTTAATACCGTAATCCAGCTCAAATAGACTGAATAGCTTATTCTGAGCTGAATACGCAATCTACACTTAATACCGTAATCCAGCTCAAATAGACTGAATAGCCTATTCTGGCTGAATACGCAATCTACACTTAATACCGTAATCCAGCTCAAATAGACTGAATAGCCTATTCTGAGCTGAATACGCAATCTACACTTAATACCGTAATCCAGCTCAAATAGACTGAATAGCCTATTCTGAGCTGAATAGGCAATCTACACTTAATACCGTAATCCAGCTCAAATAGACTGAATAGCCTATTCTGAGCTGAATACCCAATCTACACTTAATACCGTAATCCAGCTCAAATAGACTGAATAGCCTATTCTGAGCTGAATACGCAATCTACACTTAATACCGTAATCCAGCTCAAATAGACTGAATAGCCTATTCTGAGCTGAATAGGCAATCTACACTTAATACCGTAATCCAGCTCAAATAGACTGAATAGCCTATTCTGGGCTGAATACGCAATCTACACTTAATACCGTAATCCAGCTCAAATAGACTGAATAGCCTATTCTGAGCTGAATAGGCAATCTACACTTAATACCGTAATCCAGCTCAAATAGACTGAATAGCCTATTCTGAGCTGAATACGCAATCTACACTTAATACCGTAATCCAGCTCAAATAGACTGAATAGCCTATTCTGAGCTGAATAGCAATCTACACTTAATACCGTAATCCAGCTCAAATAGACTGAATAGCCTATTCTGGAGCTGAATACGCAATCTACACTTAATACCGTAATCCAGCTCAAATAGACTGAATAGCTTTTCGCGCAATCTACACTTAATACCGTAATCCAGCTCAAATAGACTGAATAGCCTATTCTGAGCTGAATAGGCAATCTACACTTAATACCGTAATCCAGCTCAAATAGCCTGAATACGCAATCTACACTTAATACCGTAATCCAGCTCAAATAGACTGAATAGCCTATTCTGAGCTGAATACGCAATCTACACTTAATACCGTAATCCAGCTCAAATAGACTGAATAGCCTATTCTGGGCTGAATAGGCAATCTACACTTAATACCGTAATCCAGCTCAAATAGACTGAATAGCTTATTCTGAGCTGAATAGGCAATCTACACTTAATACCGTAATCCAGCTCAAATAGACTGAATAGCCTATTCTGAGCTGAATAGGCAATCTACACTTAATACCGTAATCCAGCTCAAATAGACTGAATAGCCTATTCTGGGCTGAATAGGCAATCTACACTTAATACCGTAATCCAGCTCAAATAGACTGAATAGCCTATTCTGAGCTGAATAGGCAATCTACACTTAATACCGTAATCCAGCTCAAATAGACTGAATAGCTTATTCTGGGCTGAATACGCAATCTACACTTAATACCGTAATCCAGCTCAAATAGACTGAATAGCCTATTCTGGGCTGAATACGCAATCTACACTTAATACCGTAATCCAGCTCAAATAGACTGAATAGCCTATTCTGAGCTGAATACGCAATCTACACTTAATACCGTAATCCAGCTCAAATAGACTGAATAGCCTATTCTGGGCTGAATAGGCAATCTACACTTAATACCGTAATCCAGCTCAAATAGACTGAATAGCCTATTCTGAGCTGAATACGCAATCTACACTTAATACCGTAATCCAGCTCAAATAGACTGAATAGCCATTCTGGAGCTGAATACGCAATCTACACTTAATACCGTAATCCAGCTCAAATAGACTGAATAGCCTATTCTGAGCTGAATAGGCAATCTACACTTAATACCGTAATCCAGCTCAAATAGACTGAATAGCCTATTCTGGGCTGAATAGGCAATCTACACTTAATACCGTAATCCAGCTCAAATAGACTGAATAGCCTATTCTGGGCTGAATAGGCAATCTACACTTAATACCGTAATCCAGCTCAAATAGACTGAATAGCCTATTCTGAGCTGAATAGGCAATCTACACTTAATACCGTAATCCAGCTCAAATAGACTGAATAGCCTATTCTGAGCTGAATAGGCAATCTACACTTAATACCGTAATCCAGCTCAAATAGACTGAATAGCCTATTCTGAGCTGAATAGGCAATCTACACTTAATACCGTAATCCAGCTCAAATAGACTGAATAGCCTATTCTGAGCTGAATAGGCAATCTACACTTAATACCGTAATCCAGCTCAAATAGACTGAATAGCCTATTCTGAGCTGAATAGGCAATCTACACTTAATACCGTAATCCAGCTCAAATAGACTGAATAGCCTATTCTGGGCTGAATAGGCAATCTACACTTAATACCGTAATCCAGCTCAAATAGACTGAATAGCCTATTCTGGGCTGAATAGGCAATCTACACTTAATACCGTAATCCAGCTCAAATAGACTGAATAGCCTATTCTGAGCTGAATAGGCAATCTACACTTAATACCGTAATCCAGCTCAAATAGACTGAATAGCCTATTCTGAGCTGAATACGCAATCTACACTTAATACCGTAATCCAGCTCAAATAGACTGAATAGCCTATTCTGGGCTGAATAGGCAATCTACACTTAATACCGTAATCCAGCTCAAATAGACTGAATAGCCTATTCTGAGCTGAATAGGCAATCTACACTTAATACCGTAATCCAGCTCAAATAGACTGAATAGCCTATTCTGGGCTGAATAGGCAATCTACACTTAATACCGTAATCCAGCTCAAATAGACTGAATAGCCTATTCTGGGCTGAATAGGCAATCTACACTTAATACCGTAATCCAGCTCAAATAGACTGAATAGCCTATTCCGGGCTGAATAGGCAATCTACACTTAATACCGTAATCCAGCTCAAATAGACTGAATAGCCTATTCTGGGCTGAATAGGCAATCTACACTTAATACCGTAATCCAGCTCAAATAGACTGAATAGCTATTCTGGGCAGACGCAATCTACACTTAATACCGTAATCCAGCTCAAATAGACTGAATAGCCTATTCTGAGCTGAATAGGCAATCTACACTTAATACCGTAATCCAGCTCAAATAGACTGAATAGCCTATTCTGGCCGAATAGGCAATCTACACTTAATACCGTAATCCAGCTCAAATAGACTGAATAGCCATTCTGAGCTGAATAGGCAATCTACACTTAATACCGTAATCCAGCTCAAATAGACTGAATAGCCTATTCTGGGCTGAATAGGCAATCTACACTTAATACCGTAATCCAGCTCAAATAGACTGAATAGCCTATTCTGAGCTGAATAGGCAATCTACACTTAATACCGTAATCCAGCTCAAATAGACTGAATAGCCTATTCTGAGCTGAATACGCAATCTACACTTAATACCGTAATCCAGCTCAAATAGACTGAATAGCCTATTCTGGCTGAATAGGCAATCTACACTTAATACCGTAATCCAGCTCAAATAGACTGAATAGCCTATTCTGAGCTGAATAGGCAATCTACACTTAATACCGTAATCCAGCTCAAATAGACTGAATAGCTTATTCTGAGCTGAATACGCAATCTACACTTAATACCGTAATCCAGCTCAAATAGACTGAATAGCCTATTCTGGGCTGAATAGGCAATCTACACTTAATACCGTAATCCAGCTCAAATAGACTGAATAGCCTATTCTGGGCTGAATAGGCAATCTACACTTAATACCGTAATCCAGCTCAAATAGACTGAATAGCCTATTCTGAGCTGAATAGGCAATCTACACTTAATACCGTAATCCAGCTCAAATAGACTGAATAGCCTATTCTGGGCTGAATAGGCAATCTACACTTAATACCGTAATCCAGCTCAAATAGACTGAATAGCCTATTCTGGGCTTAATAGGCAATCTACACTTAATACCGTAATCCAGCTCAAATAGACTGAATAGCCTATTCTGAGCTGAATAGGCAATCTACACTTAATACCGTAATCCAGCTCAAATAGACTGAATAGCCTATTCTGGGCTTAATAGGCAATCTACACTTAATACCGTAATCCAGCTCAAATAGACTGAATAGCCTATTCTGAGCTGAATAGGCAATCTACACTTAATACCGTAATCCAGCTCAAATAGACTGAATAGCCTATTCTGGCTGAATAGGCAATCTACACTTAATACCGTAATCCAGCTCAAATAGACTGAATACACAATCTACGCTTAATACCGTAATCCAGCCCAAATAGACTGAATAGCCTATTCTGGGCTGAATAGGCAATCTACACTTAATACCGTAATCCAGCTCAAATAGACTGAATAGCCTATTCTGGCTGAATAGGCAATCTACACTTAATACCGTAATCCAGCTCAAATAGACTGAATAGCCTATTCTGAGCTGAATAGGCAATCTACACTTAATACCGTAATCCAGCTCAAATAGACTGAATAGCCTATTCTGAGCTGAATAGGCAATCTACACTTAATACCGTAATCCAGCTCAAATAGACTGAATAGCCTATTCTGGGCTTAATAGGCAATCTACACTTAATACCGTAATCCAGCTCAAATAGACTGAATAGCCTATTCTGGGCTGAATAGGCAATCTACACTTAATACCGTAATCCAGCTCAAATAGACTGAATAGCCTATTCTGAGCTGAATAGGCAATCTACACTTAATACCGTAATCCAGCTCAAATAGACTGAATAGCCATTCTGAGCTGAATAGGCAATCTACACTTAATACCGTAATCCAGCTCAAATAGACTGAATAGCCTATTCTGAGCTGAATAGGCAATCTACACTTAATACCGTAATCCAGCTCAAATAGACTGAATAGCCTATTCTGGGCTGAATAGGCAATCTACACTTAATACCGTAATCCAGCTCAAATAGACTGAATAGCCTATTCTGAGCTGAATAGGCAATCTACACTTAATACCGTAATCCAGCTCAAATAGACTGAATAGCCTATTCTGGCTGAATAGGCAATCTACACTTAATACCGTAATCCAGCTCAAATAGACTGAATAGCCTATTCTGGGCTGAATAGGCAATCTACACTTAATACCGTAATCCAGCTCAAATAGACTGAATAGCCTATTCTGAGCTGAATAGGCAATCTACACTTAATACCGTAATCCAGCTCAAATAGACTGAATAGCCTATTCTGAGCTGAATAGGCAATCTACACTTAATACCGTAATCCAGCTCAAATAGACTGAATAGCCTATTCTGGCTGAATAGGCAATCTACACTTAATACCGTAATCCAGCTCAAATAGACTGAATAGCCTATTCTGGGCTTAATAGGCAATCTACACTTAATACCGTAATCCAGCTCAAATAGACTGAATAGCCTATTCTGGGCTGAATAGGCAATCTACACTTAATACCGTAATCCAGCTCAAATAGACTGAATAGCCTATTCTGGGCTGAATAGGCAATCTACACTTAATACCGTAATCCAGCTCAAATAGACTGAATAGCCTATTCTGAGCTGAATAGGCAATCTACACTTAATACCGTAATCCAGCTCAAATAGACTGAATAGCCTATTCTGGCTGAATAGGCAATCTACACTTAATACCGTAATCCAGCTCAAATAGACTGAATAGCCTATTCTGAGCTGAATAGGCAATCTACACTTAATACCGTAATCCAGCTCAAATAGACTGAATAGCCTATTCTGGGCTGAATAGGCAATCTACACTTAATACCGTAATCCAGCTCAAATAGACTGAATAGACAATCTACACTTAATACCGTAATCCAGCTCAAATAGACTGAATAGCCTATTCTGAGCTGAATAGGCAATCTACACTTAATACCGTAATCCAGCTCAAATAGACTGAATAGCCTATTCTGAGCTGAATAGGCAATCTACACTTAATACCGTAATCCAGCTCAAATAGACTGAATAGCCTATTCTGAGCTGAATAGGCAATCTACACTTAATACCGTAATCCAGCTCAAATAGACTGAATAGCCTATTCTGGGCTGAATAGGCAATCTACACTTAATACCGTAATCCAGCTCAAATAGACTGAATAGCTTATTCTGAGCTGAATACGCAATCTACACTTAATACCGTAATCCAGCTCAAATAGACTGAATAGCCTATTCTGGCTGAATAGGCAATCTACACTTAATACCGTAATCCAGCTCAAATAGACTGAATAGCCTATTCTGAGCTGAATAGGCAATCTACACTTAATACCGTAATCCAGCTCAAATAGACTGAATAGCGCAATCTACACTTAATACCGTAATCCAGCTCAAATAGACTGAATAGCCTATTCTGAGCTGAATAGGCAATCTACACTTAATACCGTAATCCAGCTCAAATAGACTGAATAGCCTATTCTGAGCTGAATACGCAATCTACACTTAATACCGTAATCCAGCTCAAATAGACTGAATAGCCTATTCTGGCTGAATAGGCAATCTACACTTAATACCGTAATCCAGCTCAAATAGACTGAATAGCCTATTCTGGGCTGAATACGCAATCTACACTTAATACCGTAATCCAGCTCAAATAGACTGAATAGCCTATTCTGAGCTGAATAGGCAATCTACACTTAATACCGTAATCCAGCTCAAATAGACTGAATAGCCTATTCTGAGCTGAATACGCAATCTACACTTAATACCGTAATCCAGCTCAAATAGACTGAATAGCTTATTCTGAGCTGAATACGCAATCTACACTTAATACCGTAATCCAGCTCAAATAGACTGAATAGCCTATTCTGAGCTGAATACGCAATCTACACTTAATACCGTAATCCAGCTCAAATAGACTGAATAGCCTATTCTGAGCTGAATAGGCAATCTACACTTAATACCGTAATCCAGCTCAAATAGACTGAATAGCCTATTCTGGCTGAATAGGCAATCTACACTTAATACCGTAATCCAGCTCAAATAGACTGAATAGCCTATTCTGAGCTGAATAGGCAATCTACACTTAATACCGTAATCCAGCTCAAATAGACTGAATAGCCTATTCTGAGCTGAATAGCAATCTACGCTTAATACCGTAATCCAGCTCAAATAGACTGAATAGCCTATTCTGAGCTGAATAGGCAATCTACACTTAATACCGTAATCCAGCTCAAATAGACTGAATAGCCTATTCTGAGCTGAATACGCAATCTACACTTAATACCGTAATCCAGCTCAAATAGACTGAATACGCAATCTACACTTAATACCGTAATCCAGCTCAAATAGACTGAATAGCCTATTCTGAGCTGAATACGCAATCTACACTTAATACCGTAATCCAGCTCAAATAGACTGAATAGCCTATTCTGAGCTGAATACGCAATCTACACTTAATACCGTAATCCAGCTCAAATAGACTGAATAGCCTATTCTGGGCTGAATACGCAATCTACACTTAATACCGTAATCCAGCTCAAATAGACTGAATAGCCTATTCTGAGCTGAATAGGCAATCTACACTTAATACCGTAATCCAGCTCAAATAGACTGAATAGCCTATTCTGGGCTGAATACGCAATCTACACTTAATACCGTAATCCAGCTCAAATAGACTGAATAGCCTATTCTGGGCTGAATAGGCAATCTACACTTAATACCGTAATCCAGCTCAAATAGACTGAATAGCCTATTCTGAGCTGAATACGCAATCTACACTTAATACCGTAATCCAGCTCAAATAGACTGAATAGCCTATTCTGAGCTGAATAGGCAATCTACACTTAATACCGTAATCCAGCTCAAATAGACTGAATAGCCTATTCTGAGCTGAATAGGCAATCTACACTTAATACCGTAATCCAGCTCAAATAGACTGAATAGCCTATTCTGGGCTGAATACGCAATCTACACTTAATACCGTAATCCAGCTCAAATAGACTGAATAGCCTATTCTGAGCTGAATACGCAATCTACACTTAATACCGTAATCCAGCTCAAATAGACTGAATAGCCTATTCTGAGCTGAATACGCAATCTACACTTAATACCGTAATCCAGCTCAAATAGACTGAATAGCCTATTCTGGGCTGAATAGGCAATCTACACTTAATACCGTAATCCAGCTCAAATAGACTGAATAGCCTATTCTGAGCTGAATAGGCAATCTACACTTAATACCGTAATCCAGCTCAAATAGACTGAATAGCCTATTCTGAGCTGAATACGCAATCTACACTTAATACCGTAATCCAGCTCAAATAGACTGAATAGCCTATTCTGGGCTGAATACGCAATCTACACTTAATACCGTAATCCAGCTCAAATAGACTGAATAGCCTATTCTGAGCTGAATACGCAATCTACACTTAATACCGTAATCCAGCTCAAATAGACTGAATAGCCTATTCTGGCTGAACAGGAATCTACACTTAATACCGTAATCCAGCTCAAATAGACTGAATAGCCTATTCTGAGCTGAATACGCAATCTACACTTAATACCGTAATCCAGCTCAAATAGACTGAATAGCCTATTCTGGGCTGAATACGCAATCTACACTTAATACCGTAATCCAGCTCAAATAGACTGAATAGCCTATTCTGAGCTGAATACGCAATCTACACTTAATACCGTAATCCAGCTCAAATAGACTGAATAGCCTATTCTGAGCTGAATAGGCAATCTACACTTAATACCGTAATCCAGCTCAAATAGACTGAATAGCTTATTCTGAGCTGAATAGGCAATCTACACTTAATACCGTAATCCAGCTCAAATAGACTGAATAGCCTATTCTGAGCTGAATAGGCAATCTACACTTAATACCGTAATCCAGCTCAAATAGACTGAATAGCCTATTCTGAGCTGAATACGCAATCTACACTTAATACCGTAATCCAGCTCAAATAGACTGAATAGCCTATTCGGGCTGATGCAATCTACACTTAATACCGTAATCCAGCTCAAATAGACTGAATAGCCTATTCTGGGCTGAATAGGCAATCTACACTTAATACCGTAATCCAGCTCAAATAGACTGAATAGCCTATTCTGAGCTGAATACGCAATCTACACTTAATACCGTAATCCAGCTCAAATAGACTGAATAGCCTATTCTGAGCTGAATACGCAATCTACACTTAATACCGTAATCCAGCTCAAATAGACTGAATAGCCTATTCTGGCTGAATACGCAATCTACACTTAATACCGTAATCCAGCTCAAATAGACTGAATAGCCTATTCTGAGCTGAATAGGCAATCTACACTTAATACCGTAATCCAGCTCAAATAGACTGAATAGCCTATTCTGAGCTGAATACGCAATCTACACTTAATACCGTAATCCAGCTCAAATAGACTGAATAGCCTATTCTGAGCTGAATACGCAATCTACACTTAATACCGTAATCCAGCTCAAATAGACTGAATAGCTTATTCTGAGCGAATACGCAATCTACACTTAATACCGTAATCCAGCTCAAATAGACTGAATAGCCTATTCTGGGCTGAATACGCAATCTACACTTAATACCGTAATCCAGCTCAAATAGACTGAATAGCCTATTCTGAGCTGAATAGGCAATCTACACTTAATACCGTAATCCAGCTCAAATAGACTGAATAGCCTATTCTGAGCTGAATAGGCAATCTACACTTAATACCGTAATCCAGCTCAAATAGACTGAATAGCCTATTCTGAGCTGAATACGCAATCTACACTTAATACCGTAATCCAGCTCAAATAGACTGAATAGCCTATTCTGAGCTGAATAGGCAATCTACACTTAATACCGTAATCCAGCTCAAATAGACTGAATAGCCTATTCTGGGCTGAATACGCAATCTACACTTAATACCGTAATCCAGCTCAAATAGACTGAATAGCCTATTCTGAGCTGAATACGCAATCTACACTTAATACCGTAATCCAGCTCAAATAGACTGAATAGCCTATTCTGAGCTGAATAGGCAATCTACACTTAATACCGTAATCCAGCTCAAATAGACTGAATAGCCTATTCGAGCTGAATACGCAATCTACACTTAATACCGTAATCCAGCTCAAATAGACTGAATAGCCTATTCTGAGCTGAATACGCAATCTACACTTAATACCGTAATCCAGCTCAAATAGACTGAATAGCCTATTCTGGCTGAATACGCAATCTACACTTAATACCGTAATCCAGCTCAAATAGACTGAATAGCCTATTCTGAGCTGAATAGGCAATCTACACTTAATACCGTAATCCAGCTCAAATAGACTGAATAGCTTATTCTGGCTGAATACGCAATCTACACTTAATACCGTAATCCAGCTCAAATAGACTGAATAGCCTATTCTGAGCTGAATACGCAATCTACACTTAATACCGTAATCCAGCTCAAATAGACTGAATAGCCTATTCTGGCTGAATAGGCAATCTACACTTAATACCGTAATCCAGCTCAAATAGACTGAATAGCCTATTCTGAGCTGAATACGCAATCTACACTTAATACCGTAATCCAGCTCAAATAGACTGAATAGCCTATTCTGAGCTGAATACGCAATCTACACTTAATACCGTAATCCAGCTCAAATAGACTGAATAGCCTATTTGAGCTGAATACGCAATCTACACTTAATACCGTAATCCAGCTCAAATAGACTGAATAGCCTATTCTGGCTGAATACGCAATCTACACTTAATACCGTAATCCAGCTCAAATAGACTGAATAGCCTATTCGGGCTGAATACGCAATCTACACTTAATACCGTAATCCAGCTCAAATAGACTGAATAGCCTATTCTGAGCTGAATAGGCAATCTACACTTAATACCGTAATCCAGCTCAAATAGACTGAATAGCCTATTCTGAGCTGAATAGGCAATCTACACTTAATACCGTAATCCAGCTCAAATAGACTGAATAGCCTATTGGCGAATAGCAATCTACACTTAATACCGTAATCCAGCTCAAATAGACTGAATAGCCTATTCTGGGCTGAATACGCAATCTACACTTAATACCGTAATCCAGCTCAAATAGACTGAATAGCCTATTCTGAGCTGAATAGGCAATCTACACTTAATACCGTAATCCAGCTCAAATAGACTGAATAGCTTATTCTGAGCTGAATACGCAATCTACACTTAATACCGTAATCCAGCTCAAATAGACTGAATAGCCTATTCTGAGCTGAATAGGCAATCTACACTTAATACCGTAATCCAGCTCAAATAGACTGAATAGCCTATTCTGGCTGAATACGCAATCTACACTTAATACCGTAATCCAGCTCAAATAGACTGAATAGCCTATTCTGGGCTGAATAGGCAATCTACACTTAATACCGTAATCCAGCTCAAATAGACTGAATAGCCTATTCTGAGCTGAATACGCAATCTACACTTAATACCGTAATCCAGCTCAAATAGACTGAATACACAATCTACACTTAATACCGTAATCCAGCTCAAATAGACTGAATAGCCTATTCTGAGCTGAATAGGCAATCTACACTTAATACCGTAATCCAGCTCAAATAGACTGAATAGCTTATTCTGAGCTGAATACGCAATCTACACTTAATACCGTAATCCAGCTCAAATAGACTGAATAGCCTATTCTGAGCTGAATAGGCAATCTACACTTAATACCGTAATCCAGCTCAAATAGACTGAATAGCCTATTCTGAGCTGAATACGCAATCTACACTTAATACCGTAATCCAGCTCAAATAGACTGAATAGCCTATTCGGCTGAATACGCAATCTACACTTAATACCGTAATCCAGCTCAAATAGACTGAATAGCCTATTCTGGCTGAATAGGCAATCTACACTTAATACCGTAATCCAGCTCAAATAGACTGAATAGCCTATTCTGGCTGAATACGCAATCTACACTTAATACCGTAATCCAGCTCAAATAGACTGAATAGCCTATTCTGAGCTGAATACGCAATCTACACTTAATACCGTAATCCAGCTCAAATAGACTGAATAGCTTATTCTGAGCTGAATAGGCAATCTACACTTAATACCGTAATCCAGCTCAAATAGACTGAATAGCCTATTCTGGGCTGAATACGCAATCTACACTTAATACCGTAATCCAGCTCAAATAGACTGAATAGCCTATTCTGAGCTGAATACGCAATCTACACTTAATACCGTAATCCAGCTCAAATAGACTGAATAGCCTATTCTGAGCTGAATACGCAATCTACACTTAATACCGTAATCCAGCTCAAATAGACTGAATAGCCTATTCTGAGCTGAATACGCAATCTACACTTAATACCGTAATCCAGCTCAAATAGACTGAATAGCCTATTCTGAGCTGAATACGCAATCTACACTTAATACCGTAATCCAGCTCAAATAGACTGAATAGCCTATTCTGAGCTGAATACGCAATCTACACTTAATACCGTAATCCAGCTCAAATAGACTGAATAGCCTATTCTGAGCTGAATACGCAATCTACACTTAATACCGTAATCCAGCTCAAATAGACTGAATAGCCTATTCTGGCTGAATAGGCAATCTACACTTAATACCGTAATCCAGCTCAAATAGACTGAATAGCCTATTCTGAGCTGAATACGCAATCTACACTTAATACCGTAATCCAGCTCAAATAGACTGAATAGCCTATTCTGGGCTGAATACGCAATCTACACTTAATACCGTAATCCAGCTCAAATAGACTGAATAGCTTATTCTGAGCTGAATACGCAATCTACACTTAATACCGTAATCCAGCTCAAATAGACTGAATAGCCTATTCTGAGCTGAATACGCAATCTACACTTAATACCGTAATCCAGCTCAAATAGACTGAATAGCCTATTCTGGGCTGAATAGGCAATCTACACTTAATACCGTAATCCAGCTCAAATAGACTGAATACGCAATCTACACTTAATACCGTAATCCAGCTCAAATAGACTGAATAGCCTATTCTGAGCTGAATACGCAATCTACACTTAATACCGTAATCCAGCTCAAATAGACTGAATAGCCTATTCTGAGCTGAATACGCAATCTACACTTAATACCGTAATCCAGCTCAAATAGACTGAATAGCCTATTCTGGGCTGAATACGCAATCTACACTTAATACCGTAATCCAGCTCAAATAGACTGAATAGCCTATTCTGAGCTGAATACGCAATCTACACTTAATACCGTAATCCAGCTCAAATAGACTGAATAGCTTATTCTGAGCTGAATACGCAATCTACACTTAATACCGTAATCCAGCTCAAATAGACTGAATAGCCTATTCTGAGCTGAATACGCAATCTACACTTAATACCGTAATCCAGCTCAAATAGACTGAATAGCTTATTCTGGGCTGAATACGCAATCTACACTTAATACCGTAATCCAGCTCAAATAGACTGAATAGCCTATTCTGAGCTGAATACGCAATCTACACTTAATACCGTAATCCAGCTCAAATAGACTGAATAGCCTATTCTGGGCTGAATACGCAATCTACACTTAATACCGTAATCCAGCTCAAATAGACTGAATAGCCTATTCTGAGCTGAATACGCAATCTACACTTAATACCGTAATCCAGCTCAAATAGACTGAATAGCCTATTCTGGCTGAATACGCAATCTACACTTAATACCGTAATCCAGCTCAAATAGACTGAATAGCTTATTCTGGCTGAATAGCAATCTACCCTTAATACCGTAATCCAGCTCAAATAGCTGAATACGCAATCTACACTTAATACCGTAATCCAGCTCAAATAGACTGAATAGCCTATTCTGAGCTGAATAGGCAATCTACACTTAATACCGTAATCCAGCTCAAATAGACTGAATAGCCTATTCTGAGCTGAATACGCAATCTACACTTAATACCGTAATCCAGCTCAAATAGACTGAATAGCCTATTCGAGCTGAATACGCAATCTACACTTAATACCGTAATCCAGCTCAAATAGACTGAATAGCCTATTCTGAGCTGAATACGCAATCTACACTTAATACCGTAATTCCAGCTCAAATAGACTGAATAGCCTATTCTGGCTGAATACGCAATCTACACTTAATACCGTAATCCAGCTCAAATAGACTGAATAGCCTATTCTGAGCTGAATACGCAATCTACACTTAATACCGTAATCCAGCTCAAATAGACTGAATAGCTTATTCTGGCTGAATAGGCAATCTACACTTAATACCGTAATCCAGCTCAAATAGACTGAATAGCCTATTCTGAGCTGAATACGCAATCTACACTTAATACCGTAATCCAGCTCAAATAGACTGAATAGCCTATTCTGAGCTGAATACGCAATCTACACTTAATACCGTAATCCAGCTCAAATAGACTGAATAGCTTATTCTGAGCTGAATACGCAATCTACACTTAATACCGTAATCCAGCTCAAATAGACTGAATAGCTTATTCTGAGCTGAATAGGCAATCTACACTTAATACCGTAATCCAGCTCAAATAGACTGAATAGCTTATTCTGAGCTGAATAGGCAATCTACACTTAATACCGTAATCCAGCTCAAATAGACTGAATAGCCTATTCTGAGCTGAATACGCAATCTACACTTAATACCGTAATCCAGCTCAAATAGACTGAATAGCCTATTCTGAGCTGAATACGCAATCTACACTTAATACCGTAATCCAGCTCAAATAGACTGAATAGCTTATTCTGAGCTGAATACGCAATCTACACTTAATACCGTAATCCAGCTCAAATAGACTGAATAGCCTATTCTGAGCTGAATACGCAATCTACACTTAATACCGTAATCCAGCTCAAATAGACTGAATAGCCTATTCTGAGCTGAATACGCAATCTACACTTAATACCGTAATCCAGCTCAAATAGACTGAATAGCTTATTCTGAGCTGAATACGCAATCTACACTTAATACCGTAATCCAGCTCAAATAGACTGAATAGCTTATTCTGAGCTGAATACGCAATCTACACTTAATACCGTAATCCAGCTCAAATAGACTGAATAGCCTATTCTGAGCTGAATAGGCAATCTACACTTAATACCGTAATCCAGCTCAAATAGACTGAATAGCTTATTCTGAGCTGAATACGCAATCTACACTTAATACCGTAATCCAGCTCAAATAGACTGAATAGCTTATTCTGAGCTGAATACGCAATCTACACTTAATACCGTAATCCAGCTCAAATAGACTGAATAGCCTATTCTGAGCTGAATACCGTAAATCTATTAGTTTTCAAATTCACTATCAGATTTCCAAAAATGAAATCTATGCTTGTTACTCTGTCTCCTGTTTTCTGCCCAAGCCCAGTACTACAGCCATCAACAAAAGACAACAGGTTCAAGAAGTCAAAAACGTTCCCAACATTCGATTTTCAGACCCCAACCCAGCCAATCCCCGGCCGTCTACTATCCGAAATTGTGTAGATTGCGTATTCAGCTCAGAATAGGCTATTCAGTCTATTTGAGCTGGATTACGGTATTAAGTGTAGATTGCCTATTCAGCTCAGAATAGGCTATTCAGTCTATTTGAGCTGGATTACGGTATTAAGTGTAGATTGCCTATTCAGCTCAGAATAGGCTATTCAGTCTATTTGAGCTGGATTACGGTATTAAGTGTAGATTGCCTATTCAGCTCAGAATAGGCTATTCAGTCTATTTGAGCTGGATTACGGTATTAAGTGTAGATTGCGTATTCAGCTCAGAATAGGCTATTCAGTCTATTTGAGCTGGATTACGGTATTAAGCGTAGAATTGCCATTCAGCTCGGCTGATACGGTATTATTGTGAGATTGCGTATTCAGCTCAGAATAGGCTATTCAGTCTATTTGAGCTGGATTACGGTATTAAGGGGTAGATTGCCTATTCAGCTCAGAATAGGCTATTCAGTCTATTTGAGCTGGATTACGGTATTAAGTGTAGATTGCCTATTCAGCTCAGAATAGGCTATTCAGTCTATTTGAGCTGGATTACGGTATTAAGTGTAGATTGCGTATTCAGCTCAGAATAGGCTATTCAGTCTATTTGAGCTGGATTACGGTATTAAGTGTAGTTTGCCTATTCAGCTCAGAATAGGCTATTCAGTCTATTTGAGCTGGATTACGGTATTAAGTGTAGATTGCCGTATTCAGCTCAGAATAGGCTATTCAGTCTATTTGGGCTGGATTACGGTATTAAGTGTAGATTGCCTATTCAGCTCAGAATAGGCTATTCAGTCTATTTGAGCTGGATTACGGTATTAAGTGTAGATTGTGTACGAAGCAGCTATTCAGTCTATTTGAGCTGGATTACGGTATTAAGTGTAGATTGCGTATTCAGCTCAGAATAGGCTATTCAGTCTATTTGAGCTGGATTACGGTATTAAGTGTAGATTGCGTATTCGGCTCAGAATAGGCTATTCAGTCTATTTGAGCTGGATTACGGTATTAAGTGTAGATTGCGTATTCAGTTCAGAAGTAGGCTATTCAGTCTATTTGAGCTGGATTACGGTATTAAGTGTAGATTGCCTATTCAGCTCAGAATAGGCTATTCAGTCTATTTGAGCTGGATTACGGTATTAAGTGTAGATTGCGTATTCAGCCAGAATGGGCTATTCAGTCTATTTGAGCTGGATTACGGTATTAAGTGTAGATTTGCCTATTCAGCTCAGAATAGGCTATTCAGTCTATTTGAGCTGGATTACGGTATTAAGTGTAGATTGCCTATTCAGCTCAGAATAGGCTATTCAGTCTATTTGAGCTGGATTACGGTATTAAGTGTAGATTGCGTATTCAGCTCAGAATAGGCTATTCAGTCTATTTGAGCTGGATTACGGTATTAAGTGTAGATTGCGTATTCAGCTCAGAATAGGCTATTCAGTCTATTTGAGCTGGATTACGGTATTAAGTGTAGATTGCGTATTCGGCTCAGAATGGGCTATTCAGTCTATTTGAGCTGGATTACGGTATTAAGTGTAGATTGCGTATTCAGCTCAGAATAGGCTATTCAGTCTATTTGAGCTGGATTACGGTATTAAGTGTAGATTGCGTATTCAGCTCAGAATAGGCTATTCAGTCTATTTGAGCTGGATTACGGTATTAAGTGTAGATTGCGTATTCAGCTCAGAATAGGCTATTCAGTCTATTTGAGCTGGATTACGGTATTAGGTGTAGATTGCGTATTCAGCTCAGAATAGGCTATTCAGTCTATTTGAGCTGGATTACGGTATTAAGTGTAGATTGCGTATTCGGCTCAGAATAGGCTATTCAGTCTATTTGAGCTGGATTACGGTATTAAGTGTAGATTGCCTATTCAGCTCAGAATAGGCTATTCAGTCTATTTGAGCTGGATTACGGTATTAAGTGTAGATTGCCTATTCAGCTCAGAATAGGCTATTCAGTCTATTTGAGCTGGATTACGGTATTAAGTGTAGATTGCCTATTCAGCTCAGAATAGGCTATTCAGTCTATTTGAGCTGGATTACGGTATTAAGTGTAGATTGCGTATTCGGCTCAGAATAGGCTATTCAGTCTATTTGAGCTGGATTACGGTATTAAGTGTAGATTGCCTATTCAGCTCAGAATAGGCTATTCAGTCTATTTGAGCTGGATTACGGTATTAAGTGTAGATTGCCTATTCAGCTCAGAATAGGCTATTCAGTCTATTTGAGCTGGATTACGGTATTAAGTGTAGATTGCCTATTCAGCTCAGAATAGGCTATTCAGTCTATTTGAGCTGGATTACGGTATTAAGTGTAGATTGCCTATTCAGCTCAGAATAGGCTATTCAGTCTATTTGAGCTGGATTACGGTATTAAGTGTAGATTGCGTATTCAGCTCAGAATAGGCTATTCAGTCTATTTGAGCTGGATTACGGTATTAAGTGTAGATTGCGTATTCAGCTCAGAATAGGCTATTCAGTCTATTTGAGCTGGATTACGGTATTAAGTGTAGATTGCGTATTCGGCTCAGAATAGGCTATTCAGTCTATTTGAGCTGGATTACGGTATTAAGTGTAGATTGCCTATTCAGCTCAGAATAGGCTATTCAGTCTATTTGAGCTGGATTACGGTATTAAGTGTAGATTGCCTATTCAGCTCAGAATAGGCTATTCAGTCTATTTGAGCTGGATTACGGTATTAAGTGTAGATTGCGTATTCAGCTCAGAATAGGCTATTCAGTCTATTTGGGCTGGATTACGGTATTAAGTGTAGATTGCGTATTCAGCTCAGAATAGGCTATTCAGTCTATTTGAGCTGGATTACGGTATTAAGTGTAGATTGCCTATTCAGCTCAGAATAGGCTATTCAGTCTATTTGAGCTGGATTACGGTATTAAGTGTAGATTGCCTATTCAGCTCAGAATAGGCTATTCAGTCTATTTGAGCTGGATTACGGTATTAAGTGTAGATTGCGTATTCAGCTCAGAATAGGCTATTCAGTCTATTTGAGCTGGATTACGGTATTAAGTGTAGATTGCCTATTCGGCTCAGAATAGGCTATTCAGTCTATTTGAGCTGGATTACGGTATTAAGTGTAGATTGCGTATTCAGCTCAGAATAGGCTATTCAGTCTATTTGAGCTGGATTACGGTATTAAGTGTAGATTGCCTATTCAGCTCAGAATAGGCTATTCAGTCTATTTGAGCTGGATTACGGTATTAAGTGTAGATTGCCTATTCAGCTCAGAATAGGCTATTCAGTCTATTTGAGCTGGATTACGGTATTAAGTGTAGATTGCGTATTCAGCTCAGAATAGGCTATTCAGTCTATTTGAGCTGGATTACGGTATTAAGTGTAGATTGCCTATTCAGCTCAGAATAGGCTATTCAGTCTATTTGGGCTGGATTACGGTATTAAGTGTAGATTGCCTATTCAGCTCAGAATAGGCTATTCAGTCTATTTGAGCTGGATTACGGTATTAAGTGTAGATTGCGTATTCGGCTCAGAATAGGCTATTCAGTCTATTTGAGCTGGATTACGGTATTAAGTGTAGATTGCGTATTCAGCTCAGAATAGGCTATTCAGTCTATTTGAGCTGGATTACGGTATTAAGTGTAGATTGCCTATTCAGCTCAGAATAGGCTATTCAGTCTATTTGAGCTGGATTACGGTATTAAGTGTAGATTGCCTATTCGGCTCAGAATAGGCTATTCAGTCTATTTGAGCTGGATTACGGTATTAAGTGTAGATTGCCTATTCGGCTCAGAATAGGCTATTCAGTCTATTTGAGCTGGATTACGGTATTAAGTGTAGATTGCCTATTCAGCTCAGAATAGGCTATTCAGTCTATTTGAGCTGGATTACGGTATTAAGTGTAGATTGCCTATTCAGCTCAGAATAGGCTATTCAGTCTATTTGAGCTGGATTACGGTATTAAGTGTAGATTGCGTATTCGGCTCAGAATAGGCTATTCAGTCTATTTGAGCTGGATTACGGTATTAAGTGTAGATTGCGTATTCAGCTCAGAATAGGCTATTCAGTCTATTTGAGCTGGATTACGGTATTAAGTGTAGATTGCCTATTCAGCTCAGAATAGGCTATTCAGTCTATTTGAGCTGGATTACGGTATTAAGTGTAGATTGCCTATTCAGCTCAGAATAGGCTATTCAGTCTATTTGAGCTGGATTACGGTATTAAGTGTAGATTGCCTATTCGGCTCAGAATAGGCTATTCAGTCTATTTGAGCTGGATTACGGTATTAAGTGTAGATTGCCTATTCAGCTCAGAATAGGCTATTCAGTCTATTTGAGCTGGATTACGGTATTAAGTGTAGATTGCGTATTCAGCTCAGAATGGGCTATTCAGTCTATTTGAGCTGGATTACGGTATTAAGTGTAGATTGCCTATTCGGCTCAGAATAGGCTATTCAGTCTATTTGAGCTGGATTACGGTATTAAGTGTAGATTGCGTATTCAGCTCAGAATAGGCTATTCAGTCTATTTGAGCTGGATTACGGTATTAAGTGTAGATTGCCTATTCAGCTCAGAATAGGCTATTCAGTCTATTTGAGCTGGATTACGGTATTAAGTGTAGATTGCCTATTCGGCTCAGAATAGGCTATTCAGTCTATTTGAGCTGGATTACGGTATTAAGTGTAGATTGCCTATTCGGCTCAGAATGGGCTATTCAGTCTATTTGAGCTGGATTACGGTATTAAGTGTAGATTGCGTATTCAGCTCAGAATAGGCTATTCAGTCTATTTGAGCTGGATTACGGTATTAAGTGTAGATTGCCTATTCAGCTCAGAATAGGCTATTCAGTCTATTTGAGCTGGATTACGGTATTAAGTGTAGATTGCCTATTCAGCTCAGAATAGGCTATTCAGTCTATTTGAGCTGGATTACGGTATTAAGTGTAGATTGCCTATTCAGCTCAGAATAGGCTATTCAGTCTATTTGAGCTGGATTACGGTATTAAGCGTAGATTGCCGGCTATTCAGTCTATTTGGGCTGGATTACGGTATTAAGTGTAGATTGCCTATTCGGCTCAGAATAGGCTATTCAGTCTATTTGAGCTGGATTACGGTATTAAGTGTAGATTGCGTATTCAGCTCAGAATAGGCTATTCAGTCTATTTGAGCTGGATTACGGTATTAAGTGTAGATTGCGTATTCGGCTCAGAATAGGCTATTCAGTCTATTTGAGCTGGATTACGGTATTAAGTGTAGATTGCCTATTCAGCTCAGAATAGGCTATTCAGTCTATTTGAGCTGGATTACGGTATTAAGTGTAGATTGCCTATTCGGCTCAGAATAGGCTATTCAGTCTATTTGAGCTGGATTACGGTATTAAGTGTAGATTGCCTATTCAGCTCAGAATAGGCTATTCAGTCTATTTGAGCTGGATTACGGTATTAAGTGTAGATTGCCTATTCAGCTCAGAATAGGCTATTCAGTCTATTTGAGCTGGATTACGGTATTAAGTGTAGATTGCCTATTCGGCTCAGAATAGGCTATTCAGTCTATTTGAGCTGGATTACGGTATTAAGTGTAGATTGCCTATTCGGCTCAGAATAGGCTATTCAGTCTATTTGAGCTGGATTACGGTATTAAGTGTAGATTGCCTATTCAGCTCAGAATAGGCTATTCAGTCTATTTGAGCTGGATTACGGTATTAAGTGTAGATTGCCTATTCGGCTCAGAATAGGCTATTCAGTCTATTTGGGCTGGATTACGGTATTAAGTGTAGATTGCCTATTCAGCTCAGAATAGGCTATTCAGTCTATTTGAGCTGGATTACGGTATTAAGTGTAGATTGCCTATTCAGCTCAGAATAGGCTATTCAGTCTATTTGAGCTGGATTACGGTATTAAGTGTAGATTGCCTATTCAGCTCAGAATAGGCTATTCAGTCTATTTGAGCTGGATTACGGTATTAAGTGTAGATTGCCTATTCAGCTCAGAATAGGCTATTCAGTCTATTTGAGCTGGATTACGGTATTAAGTGTAGATTGCGTATTCGGCTCAGAATAGGCTATTCAGTCTATTTGAGCTGGATTACGGTATTAAGTGTAGATTGCCTATTCAGCTCAGAATAGGCTATTCAGTCTATTTGAGCTGGATTACGGTATTAGGTGTAGATTGCGTATTCAGCTCAGAATAGGCTATTCAGTCTATTTGAGCTGGATTACGGTATTAAGTGTAGATTGCGTATTCAGCTCAGAATAAGCTATTCAGTCTATTTGAGCTGGATTACGGTATTAAGTGTAGATTGCCTATTCAGCTCAGAATAGGCTATTCAGTCTATTTGAGCTGGATTACGGTATTAAGTGTAGATTGCGTATTCGGCTCAGAATAGGCTATTCAGTCTATTTGAGCTGGATTACGGTATTAAGTGTAGATTGCCTATTCGGCTCAGAATAGGCTATTCAGTCTATTTGAGCTGGATTACGGTATTAAGTGTAGATTGCCTATTCAGCTCAGAATAGGCTATTCAGTCTATTTGGGCTGGATTACGGTATTAAGTGTAGATTGCCTATTCAGCTCAGAATAGGCTATTCAGTCTATTTGAGCTGGATTACGGTATTAAGTGTAGATTGCCTATTCGGCTCAGAATAGGCTATTCAGTCTATTTGAGCTGGATTACGGTATTAAGTGTAGATTGCGTATTCAGCTCAGAATAGGCTATTCAGTCTATTTGAGCTGGATTACGGTATTAAGTGTAGATTGCCTATTCGGCTCAGAATAGGCTATTCAGTCTATTTGAGCTGGATTACGGTATTAAGTGTAGATTGCGTATTCGGCTCAGAATAGGCTATTCAGTCTATTTGGGCTGGATTACGGTATTAAGTGTAGATTGCCTATTCAGCTCAGAATAGGCTATTCAGTCTATTTGAGCTGGATTACGGTATTAAGTGTAGATTGCCTATTCAGCTCAGAATAGGCTATTCAGTCTATTTGAGCTGGATTACGGTATTAAGTGTAGATTGCCTATTCGGCTCAGAATAGGCTATTCAGTCTATTTGAGCTGGATTACGGTATTAAGTGTAGATTGCCTATTCAGCTCAGAATAGGCTATTCAGTCTATTTGAGCTGGATTACGGTATTAAGTGTAGATTGCCTATTCGGCTCAGAATAGGCTATTCAGTCTATTTGAGCTGGATTACGGTATTAAGTGTAGATTGCCTATTCAGCTCAGAATAGGCTATTCAGTCTATTTGAGCTGGATTACGGTATTAAGTGTAGATTGCGTATTCGGCTCAGAATAGGCTATTCAGTCTATTTGGGCTGGATTACGGTATTAAGTGTAGATTGCCTATTCGGCTCAGAATAGGCTATTCAGTCTATTTGAGCTGGATTACGGTATTAAGTGTAGATTGCCTATTCGGCTCAGAATAGGCTATTCAGTCTATTTGAGCTGGATTACGGTATTAAGTGTAGATTGCCTATTCAGCTCAGAATAGGCTATTCAGTCTATTTGAGCTGGATTACGGTATTAAGTGTAGATTGCGTATTCAGCTCAGGATAGGCTATTCAGTCTATTTGAGCTGGATTACGGTATTAAGTGTAGATTGCCTATTCGGCTCAGAATAGGCTATTCAGTCTATTTGAGCTGGATTACGGTATTAAGTGTAGATTGCCTATTCAGCTCAGAATAGGCTATTCAGTCTATTTGAGCTGGATTACGGTATTAAGTGTAGATTGCGTATTCAGCTCAGAATAGGCTATTCAGTCTATTTGAGCTGGATTACGGTATTAAGTGTAGATTGCCTATTCGGCTCAGAATGGGCTATTCAGTCTATTTGAGCTGGATTACGGTATTAAGTGTAGATTGCCTATTCAGCTCAGAATAGGCTATTCAGTCTATTTGGGCTGGATTACGGTATTAAGTGTAGATTGCCTATTCAGCTCAGAATAGGCTATTCAGTCTATTTGAGCTGGATTACGGTATTAAGTGTAGATTGCCTATTCGGCTCAGAATAGGCTATTCAGTCTATTTGAGCTGGATTACGGTATTAAGTGTAGATTGCCTATTCAGCTCAGAATAGGCTATTCAGTCTATTTGAGCTGGATTACGGTATTAAGTGTAGATTGCGTATTCGGCTCAGAATAGGCTATTCAGTCTATTTGAGCTGGATTACGGTATTAAGTGTAGATTGCCTATTCAGCTCAGAATAGGCTATTCAGTCTATTTGAGCTGGATTACGGTATTAAGTGTAGATTGCCTATTCAGCTCAGAATAGGCTATTCAGTCTATTTGAGCTGGATTACGGTATTAAGTGTAGATTGCCTATTCAGCTCAGAATAGGCTATTCAGTCTATTTGAGCTGGATTACGGTATTAAGTGTAGATTGCGTATTCGGCTCAGAATAAGCTATTCAGTCTATTTGAGCTGGATTACGGTATTAAGTGTAGATTGCCTATTCGGCTCAGAATAGGCTATTCAGTCTATTTGAGCTGGATTACGGTATTAAGTGTAGATTGCCTATTCAGCTCAGAATAGGCTATTCAGTCTATTTGAGCTGGATTACGGTATTAAGTGTAGGTTGCCTATTCAGGCCCAGAATAGGCTATTCAGTCTATTTGAGCTGGATTACGGTATTAAGTGTAGATTGCCTATTCAGCTCAGAATAGGCTATTCAGTCTATTTGAGCTGGATTACGGTATTAAGTGTAGATTGCCTATTCAGCTCAGGATAGGCTATTCAGTCTATTTGAGCTGGATTACGGTATTAAGTGTAGATTGCCTATTCGGCTCAGAATAGGCTATTCAGTCTATTTGAGCTGGATTACGGTATTAAGTGTAGATTGCCTATTCAGCTCAGAATAGGCTATTCAGTCTATTTGAGCTGGATTACGGTATTAAGTGTAGATTGCCTATTCAGCTCAGAATAGGCTATTCAGTCTATTTGAGCTGGATTACGGTATTAAGTGTAGATTGCCTATTCAGCTCAGAATAGGCTATTCAGTCTATTTGAGCTGGATTACGGTATTAAGTGTAGATTGCCTATTCAGCTCAGAATAGGCTATTCAGTCTATTTGAGCTGGATTACGGTATTAAGTGTAGATTGCCTATTCGGCTCAGAATAGGCTATTCAGTCTATTTGAGCTGGATTACGGTATTAAGTGTAGATTGCCTATTCAGCTCAGAATAGGCTATTCAGTCTATTTGAGCTGGATTACGGTATTAAGTGTAGATTGCCTATTCAGCTCAGAATAGGCTATTCAGTCTATTTGAGCTGGATTACGGTATTAAGTGTAGATTGCCTATTCAGCTCAGAATAGGCTATTCAGTCTATTTGAGCTGGATTACGGTATTAAGTGTAGATTGCCTATTCAGCTCGGAATAGGCTATTCAGTCTATTTGAGCTGGATTACGGTATTAAGTGTAGATTGCCTATTCAGCTCAGAATAGGCTATTCAGTCTATTTGAGCTGGATTACGGTATTAAGTGTAGATTGCCTATTCAGCTCAGAATAGGCTATTCAGTCTATTTGAGCTGGATTACGGTATTAAGTGTAGATTGCCTATTCAGCTCAGAATAGGCTATTCAGTCTATTTGAGCTGGATTACGGTATTAAGTGTAGATTGCGTATTCAGCTCAGAATAGGCTATTCAGTCTATTTGGGCTGGATTACGGTATTAAGTGTAGATTGCCTATTCAGCTCAGAATAGGCTATTCAGTCTATTTGAGCTGGATTACGGTATTAAGTGTAGATTGCGTATTCAGCTCAGAATAGGCTATTCAGTCTATTTGAGCTGGATTACGGTATTAAGTGTAGATTGCGTATTCGGCTCAGAATAGGCTATTCAGTCTATTTGAGCTGGATTACGGTATTAAGTGTAGATTGCCTATTCAGCTCAGAATAGGCTATTCAGTCTATTTGAGCTGGATTACGGTATTAAGTGTAGATTGCGTATTCAGCTCAGAATAGGCTATTCAGTCTATTTGAGCTGGATTACGGTATTAAGTGTAGATTGCGTATTCGGCTCAGAATGGGCTATTCAGTCTATTTGGGCTGGATTACGGTATTAAGTGTAGATTGCCTATTCAGCTCAGAATAGGCTATTCAGTCTATTTGAGCTGGATTACGGTATTAAGTGTAGATTGCCTATTCAGCTCAGAATAGGCTATTCAGTCTATTTGAGCTGGATTACGGTATTAGGTGTAGATTGCCTATTCAGCTCAGAATAGGCTATTCAGTCTATTTGAGCTGGATTACGGTATTAAGTGTAGATTGCCTATTCAGCTCAGAATAGGCTA
>CAUEEP010000839.1:0-34988 GCA_958450365.1 Mesorhabditis belari
GGTGAGGAGAAGATAAACATTTGAATAGAATAGAAAGAATAGAATAGAAAAGGAAATGGTTTGAAAAGAATTCAAAATCAAGCTAAGCTTTTTAAAAAAGTAACTTCAAAGAACTGAAAGCACATATCGTAAATACTGTAATAGTACCCCGCCGCCGCCCTCGTACAGTCGCGTAGTCGCAAAAGTTTTTTAGTATTTCATTTTTTTCAAAGCGCCCGTACTTTCAAAAAATGCGTCTTTGATATCGAAAAATAGCTGAAATTCAGGGCTATTTTTTGATACCTAAGCGCGCATTGTAGCATAAACCAGTGTCGAAAAAACTCGTTCAAAGCTAGACCACGCAACACTCCGCACCGTCATTATGGGGGTGGGGTACTATTACAGTATTTACGGCAATTCAGGTTTACAGGCGGACAATTGAATATCTTTTAATTTTCAAAGAAAAAGAACAAATGGGGCAGCTACGTTTTTCAGCTTTTTTTAGCTGCCCGATTTGTTGGGTTTTGTTTTGAAAATGAAAAGATATCAACTTTCCGCTTAACCTGATTGTATATCCATCTGGTACTTGTGCCACTCATTTGTCTAGACAAAACTTCAATTTCATTTCAATTTCATCTCGCTTCAACGACAAAACCTAGCTGAAAGCTTCTAGACGCCAGAATGCTCTACGATCTCGAATTCGATCCAAAACTGCTTGATAGACGCCAATCCGATGATGAAATCTCGAGCACGAAAGGATCATTGAGAACATATCATTGGGGAGTTTCCGCCAATGTCACCCCACCACTCACGATGATTCTCGACAAAAAGGTTAATGATAAGACGAAGATTTGAATGAAAAACAAACGTTTGATTGTTTGCTGTTTGATTAATCAAATTAATCAATCAATCAAACAAACAATCAATCAAACAAACAATCAAACAATCAATCAATCAATCAATCAATCAATCAATCAATCAAAAGCTCTAGGTCAACAGCGCCGATTTCACTTTTCACATCCACGAGCAGCTTCTTACCGAGGCGGTGGCTGTTCTCTGTCAAGGGCTCATCGAAAAGTTTGTGCAAATTTGTTTACTAAACAGTACATGTTGAAAGTAATACGTTTGATCTTTTTCTTGAATTCTTGATCAACTCGATCTTCTTTTGACCCAATTGTTACGATGATTTCCAGAGAATTCTCAACTCCTTCGATTTCCACGCTCAAGTTGAGCTGCAATGGAGTTCCCCGGGTGAATGTCTCGGAAAATCAAGGTCACTATTTTTATCGGATATCGAGAATATGACCTTATTATATTTCAATGATTAAACTATTTTCAGAGAAAAATAAAATCCTTGTCACGGTTCCGCTGAAAGCCGAGCTTTATGAGAAAAATGAAAGAAAAATATTTGAATACGAGAAAGATTTGTTTACAAGATTGATGTATCAGTAAGTGATTTGCAGAAAAAAAAAGTACAAATTAAAGTATTAAGGCAAAATTTTGGCAAGTTCATTTTCTATTTGCAAGTTCTTAGCGAGAAGATTTCCGGAGATGAGGCACAAATCAGATTTCATTATGGGAGAGAGGTGAACGATTTTGAGAGATCTGGAACACTCAATTGATTAGTGAGAAATTGATTTGAACCTCATTTTGCAACTTTTCAATTCTTCGTAAACAGTTATCAGTTATTGTTTTGTTGGTTTTAAAGAATTTTTATCATTTTTTTTGCTCTTTTAGATCTATCTTCATCTCGTTGAAATGTTCAAAAAGTACGTCACACTGCCATTGCCCACATTTGTTGGTAAGACTTTATTTTCCCCTTCAAACCAGAAAACCTTGAGAACTGGATCCTTTGCTCAACTCGCCTTTAGCCATAACTTTCTTCGAAGTGGATCAATCTTTATGATTTTTGTATTATTTTGTCGATCTCAACTAGAGTTTTTTCCTTTCGACTAATGCGTTTTCTAAAATGCACCTATTTGAGAAAATCACAGGAGCCTCCAGTACTAGACCTGTCTCTAGTACTGGACCTGTCTCTAGTACTGGACCTGTCTCTAGTACTGGACCTGTCTCTAGTACTGGACCTGTCTCTAGTACTGGACCTGTCTCTAGTACTGGACCTGTCTCCAGTACTGGGCCTGTCTCCAGTACTGGGCCTGTCTCCAGTACTGGACCTGTCTCCAGTACTGGGCCTGTCTCCAGTACTGGACCTGTCTCCAGTACTGGGCCTGTCTCCAGTACTGGACCTGTCTCCAGTACTGGGCCTGTCTCCAGTACTGGGCCTGCCTCCAGTACTGGATCTGTCTCCAGTACTGGGCCTGTCTCCAGTACTGGATCTGCCTCCAGTACTGGATCTGCCTCCAGTAGTCAAACTGCCAATTTACATCCGATCAGCTCAATTTTGGTATCATTTGATGAGGAATTACAAGGCTCAGCCGATGATTTAAAAATTGGATTGATCTGATGAAAACTGGCCCTTTGACTACGGTACTTTTATCAAATAGGTGCATTTTAGAAAACGCATTAGTCGAGAGGAACACACTCTAGTTGAGATCTACAAAATAACACCAAAATCATAAAGATTAACCCAGAAGAAAGTTATGACAAGTTACGCAAAAAAATTTGGCATAACCCTTGTTTGAGTAAAGCCTAAAAAGTGTGGTGGTAGTTGGTGGTGGTGGTATGGTGATGGGGACAATGGTGGTGAAAAAATTTCATATATAGAAAAAATTGCCTTAAAGAAAAAACAGTTTTGTAACCAGGAGTGCCACAAATAGCTACTTAAAGTTTTTCTAAAATTCGGTCTGAAAGGGGTTTTTTTTGAGACACTCTGTAGAAGAAAGTGATGATCAGTTCCGCAAAAAATTTCGCGTAAAGTTACCCTTGTTTGAGTAAAGCTTAAAAAGTGTGCTACCTGTTTTTTGTGCAGTTAGATTAACGCTAGAAGACAATCGGAGTACGGTAGATTAGTTTAATGAATTAAAGAGCTTTAATTCAATATCATCTTTTCTGAAATAGCTTTCCCTAAGCGTACTTTTTCGGAAACTCTCAAGGAAATGACAAAGAACAAAAATTTACTTTCAAAATATTTTATTTTCAAAATTGAGCATGACTAATAAAATGGAATATCTTGAAAAACGAATCTCGGCCCGAAATCCCGTGTGTTTCGATTGTTTCCCCATAATTTCTCGTGATTTAGATTCTCAAGTTTCACATATTCGTACGGTTCTTCCGAGTTTTCTCCATTACTCTAGAATTTGATTTATTATCTCTAATATTAATCTAAAAATTTCTTTTTAACAATCTTTACATCAAGTTTCTTGAATTTGCGCACAAGTTCTTTCCAAAAGGAATCCTCGAGTATCCGCTGATCGGGGCAACGGAAACGCCAGAATTTGATCTTTCGCTCTCCGTTTATCCATCGCTAAATGTTAACGTAATCCTTTTTTCTTTTCTTTTCTTTTCTCTTTCTTTCCTTTTCTCTTTCCTTTTCTCTTTTGGGGGGTGGGACAAATGCGACCTTTTTTTTGCGCACCTGGACATTTGCGCACCTTTTTTTTTCGCTGAAAAAGGCCTTAGGAAAGGCTGTAGAGCTTCAAAAATGCTCTCTTAGAAGGGAATCGTATGCGTAGATTCCGAATTTCAACAAATCAGACCTCGCTGACAGGTCAAATTTGGACTAAAAGGCAAAAACTGCGGAAAAGCGTTAAGTTGCGTAGTTTTTGCCTTTTAGCCCAAATTTGACGCGTCAGCGAGGTCTGATTTGTCGAAATTCGGAATCTACGCATACGATTCCCTTACACGAGAGCATTTTTGAAGCTCTACGACCTTTCCTAAGGCCTTTTCCAGCAAAAAAAAGGTGCGCAAATGTCCAGGTGCGCAAAAAAAATTTGTCCCACCCCCCTTTTTGTCATCTTACCGTAATCTTTTCTTGTCTTCTCTTTTTTTCATCTTACCGTAATCTCTCTTCGAAATGTCTCCTCATCAACTCCATTCATGTTGTAAAAACGAAGAAGATCTGTGTGAGCGGGAAGCTTAAAACATTTTCTATGACTTCTATGACATTTTCTATGACATTTTCTATGACTATACCCAGTTTTTGCTGCTCTTTATACTTTGTGCATTTCTAAACACCTTATCGCATCTATCACTTTTCTGATCATTTCAAATCACTGCTGCTAGAAAAGAAAAGTAACTGCGCTTAAAAAAGATACTTTTTGAATAAAGAGTACACTCAAAAAGTGTATCAAAAAGAGCTGAAGCTATTATAATTATCATTTATCTTAATTTATCAACTTTCATCATCTTCCATCATCTTTCATCGTCTTTTTACAACTGACATTGAAATCCCAAAGCTCGTTTCCTTCTCCATTCACGTGATGACAACCAAGAAACAAATCCGTTTCATTTCCCCATTTATATGAAATATTCGATCGAGTGAATTTATTCAATGATAAGTGATCCAAATTTCTGATCTACAAGATTTTTATGGTAAATTTTTGAGTTTGTGAAATTTCTAACCGATTTCAAACGAAAGAAACTCTGATTCACGAATTCAGCGCATCTTTGTAAACAATTCCCATACAATTGAAACATTTCAAGGCCTTTTGGTGAGATTGTCTCAATCATTCTGTAAAAGAATATTACTTAATTTTACGAAATATTTCTTTCCTAACTCTTTCCTAAAGCCTACAATACTCTGTACGCTTTCATTCTTGATTTCCCTTATTAGTAGGGCTTGGAATAAGCTCCCGTCTGGTATCTTCTCGTCTGTAGGAAAATTCAAAGTATCTGTGAACGAATTAGATCTTATTGCCATGTCAAATCTGCCTATATTTAATCTTTTTGTATCTGTGTTTCCTAACTGTACTCTTACTGTACTATCTTTAGTTTTCTCTCTTTTTTCGGTGAGAGTATTGTAGCAATATGTTATATGCAGTTATGATTATCTGATTCGCTTCTATTCGCCCCATGAATAAAGCGTATATATTATTCTAAAAGGCATCTATTTTCATCTATTTCTAAAAACTTTCGTAATCAGCCTATTTCTAGATTTGTTTTATATATCTTTTTTTAAGAAAACTCACTGATGAAACTCTTCCGGTACAATGCCGTCGAGAAAACACGAATCCAAAGTCAACTTCTGTAAATTCTCTTTTAAATCTATTACTCTAAATAAATAAAATACTTTCACTTGAATCCTTTTCAAGTTTTCTTTCATAAATCCACCGATTAAAGCTTCAATCATTTTCTCATCGATCGTCAACTGAAATAAGACATAAAGCTCAATGGGATACCAGTCGGTGTAGCTCATTGGTAGCGTTCGCTCGGTAAGCGAGAGATCGCTTTTCCCCTACTCGCCTTCCTTTCCTCTCTCGAAAAACCCCCAAAAAAACTTTTCTAAATTGTCAGCAACGATTTTGCAGAGGAAATATGGATCTTTCCAATGGTGCAAATCGTACTTTATTCAACGCTTTTGTAAAACCTATTTTTAGTTGACAACCTAATAGATAAAACCGAAATTATCTAGTCATTTTTTAGCAAGAAATCTTTAAGATCAGTCTCATGGCTGATCTCAAAGATTTTAACTGATAAAGAAATATTTCTAGTTTCTAAATATTTAGTTGACAATAGATAAAATAGATAGATAAAATATATCTAATAGATAAAACTGAAATTATCTAGTCATTTTTTTTGTATTCTTAGCCTCAACCCATAAAACAATCAGCGTTTCCAATTACTTTTCAGCAAGAAATCTTTTAGATCAGTCTTATCGCATCGTTTTAACTGATAAAGAAATATTTCTACAAGTTACTTAAAACTTAAGAAAGTCTAAGAATCAATCAAAATCAAGACTTTTTTCTAAAAAACCTGCTCAAAGCGTATCTTCCGAATGATATCGAATCGATGCAAAAACAAATAAATTTCCATAAATTTCTTCGCATCTTCCGCATAGATAAACGTTTTTTGATTACCATTCTAAAAAAAATTCAGTTACTTTTTTTGATCACAATGTTAGCTTTTAAAATATGACAAAATTCTCTTCCTCACCTCACTCCCAATCTTTGCAAACGATTCTTTTTTGATTCTTTTTCTGTTACTCTTTTTTTGATCACAATGTTAGCTTTCAAAATATTATTTAATTCTCTTCCTCACCTCACTCCCAATCTTTACAAACGATTCTTTTTGATTCAATCTTTCTTCCACCTAAAATTCTTACATAAATCAATATTTTATTTCAATAACTAAATACTTTTAAGTTAAAAATTTGAATTTTCTCTCGATTCTCGACGAAAATCTCATGTCGATTCCGAGAATATTTTCCCGTCTCGCAAATGTAAAATTGAGCCGATTGCTGAAAGAAAAAAAGATCAATTTTTGAAACTTATACATATCTATCTATGTATTATATTTATATTTTATATTTTATTAATAAATTATAAATATCTATTTATGGATAAAGGTTTCAAAAGCCACCTCGTGCACTTGTTTCCCCTCGACCCTGGGTCTTTCAACGATCTCGAGCTCTTCCAGCGGTTCCCTCAAATGTTTCCAATTCGTTTTAACGACATTTGTGAACTTTTTGCAACATAAACGAATCTATTTTCAATATCTCGATGAAGTTTTTTTTAATTCCCAATAGTCTTTACCTCTTTCAGAGAATCCCATTCGAGTCGAGCAAAAATTTTCACCAAAATTTCGTTAGGCAAATCGTTTAGCATCCTTCGATTTTTAGGTTCAAGAATTTGAATATTCAGTCAGAAAATTTCAATTTTGCATATAACCCTAAATAAGGAATGAGAAATGAAGAAATATTGGGGAAATTGAGGAGGAAAGAAAGAAAGATAGAAAGAAAGAAAGAGAGAAAGAGAGAAAGAAGTGAAAGGAACCTTTAAAAAGGGACTTGGTAATGCGAGGACAAATCAACCTCATAACTAGAGATCTTTGAAAATTAAAAACATTCAATTTTTTTTAGACAAGATTAGGCTTTGATTGGAGACTGTTGGCCTGATCTCTATAAAAAGTATCTGGCTAGAAGTCTTGACTTACAGATTCTATCGTTTGGGATACTAGGTTTAAAAAAACTACTTCATCATTTATATATTTTGATAAAGGTCAAATATGCTTACTAATAGTAAGTATGTAAGTCATAAGTAAGTATGTAAGTAAGTATGTAAGTATGTAAGTAAGTATGTAAGTAAGTATGTAAGTAAGTATGTAAGTAGGTATGTAAGTAAGTATGTAAGTAAGTATGTAAGTAAGTATGTAAGTAAGTATGTAAGTAAGTAAGTAAGTAAGTATGTAAGTAAGTATGTAAGTATGTAAGTAAGTATGTAAGTAAGTATGTAAGTATGTAAGTAAGTAAGTAAGTAAGTATGTAAATAAGTATGTAAGTAAGTATGTAAGAATGTAAGTATGTAAGTTACTATCATAAAAATTGCTATCAAGAAGTTACGGTAACTTACCTAAAGCCCACCTGTTACATTAGAAACAGCTTAATCATAAAATCTATAGATTAAATCTCGGAAAATAACAAGCGTGCAATAATTATTATATTTTTGTTTATAACAATTCGAATACACTTTTAGTTCCTTTTTTTCTAGGAGCAAACTTTTCGGTGGTCGGCCTCTCATCGCACGAAGATCGACTCGAGCTTGCTGTGAATCTCCAATGATTGTTGTTTTAGATTTTGCACGAAACCGGCTCTAGCTTTTCTTGGTTTAATGTGTTTAAACGTATTTAAACGTATTTAAACGTATTTAAACGTGTTTAAACGTGTTTAAACGTGTTTAAACGTGTTTAAACGTGTTTAAACGTGTTTAAACGTGTTTAAACGTGTTTAAATTTTAAACCATTTTCAGACACCAAATAAACCTTTGATATTAATTGAGCAAACAAGGCTGCATAAACACTGAACAAAAGATCAACTCTAGCTAATAAGGGAAAACTGTTGTGTTGTAGTGTTACAAGACAACACTAAAAAGTGTTGTTTTGTATGAAGGCTCGTCAGAGAGTAGCTTATTTACAAAAAACATTATTTGCAATACAAGTTTTCCACTTTGAAGTGTGTTTTTTTGAGAAAACAGGGAATCGACCTTAGAAATACTACAGTTTTTCAAATACAAAGTAATGTTTTTAGTTTTGGAAAGAGTTCTTTGGATCTAGTACTTTATTGAAACTATTTTCAAAGATGTAAATCGTGGTGATTTCTTTAAAAAGACCTTATGTGAAGATCTAATATACCGTATTTTCTGTAATAGTAGTGCAATCTGTAATAGTAGTGTAGTCTTAATAGTAGTTCAGTCTATAATAGTAGTGCAGGCTGGAGGGCGGTTGAAAAAAAATAGTAATGCGCACTACTATTACAGAAAATACGGTATCTCAAGATTTAAAATCAAAGTAATTTTTGTAAATTAAGAAAGTTAGTCCAGTTGGCCGACTGGTTAGGAGTCTTGTCTCCTAATCGGAAGGTCGAGATTTCGATCTCGCTGGCAAAATCAAGTGTGTTCTTTTTCCCATTAAGTTGGGTTTTTTCTTAACTACATTGTAGGGGTAAAAATTGTGTCCTCCGTTGTGTTGTATCCACTTATTCATGTTGAATAAAGTATCTTTTAATTAAAACATTTATAGCCTTATAAATAGGTGATGGATGAGTCGATTGAATCGATCAAAAACGGCAAATAAAGTAGATTAATTGGTGTTTGATGAGGTAAATTTTGACTAAAAACATTGTTTTTAATTTAAAATTTTAGAAGAATTGTACAAAAGAAATAACTAAAGTTTAAAGATTAAAGCTTAAAATGAAAAAATTCAATCGAAATGAAATCGAACAAAAGAGAATTCTGTATCTGTTGTACTCGTTGATTTTTTGTTATGTGAAGTGGAAATCTTTTGCGGACAAATTAAAAGAGACAATGAACATGCAAAGAAAATAAAGACTACGTTACAAGTTGAGGAAAACAAATCAATCTTTACTGTCAAGAACAATCGTTTAGAATTACAGATTAATTGGTTTTTGAGTTGGTATGCAAATTATTAGATAACTTGAATTGAAAAAAACTCCAGAAATCTTTAGGTTTATCTAGAAATTGAGTCAGAATATGTGAAAAACGGCAAACAGCAGTTTATCATTCGACTTTTAGCTTACAAAAATCACTTACTATCAAACCTATTTTACTTACTTACTATTTTACCATCAACAATTTACTATTTACTATCTTGTGACTTGAGTGGAGCGAGAGTGGCGGGTCGGCTACTTGATGGGTCAGGGTCCAGGTTTATTGGATTATACTTTGAAAGTAATCGTGACACGTATTCATACTGATATCTATAGTATTAGTACGTAAATTGTTGTCATCGGCGGCGGCGGGTCAGCTGCTTGAGTCTGAATATATGAAAAACGGCAAACAGCAGTTTATCCTTCGACTTTTAGCTTACGAAAATACCTTCGAGCAAAAGATAATTATTATAATATTTCCTCTGTTGTTTATAAGTGAGAAAATTAATTTCAGGGTTTCATTTTCGATTCTGTTGTAATAGCTTTATTTTTAAAAGTGTCCGATTTGACATTTTTTCTGCTGACTTTTGTTGTGTTTTGCTGTTTTTTAGGTCTTTTGATGTATAAAAATATTACTACTAAATCTTTTAATATCTTTTAACATTCTCCAGACCTAAAACTTAATGTCATTTCGGTACTAGCCTAGTTGGGGGAAGGGTACGCTTCTTTTTTCCCCCCTTAAAACCACTTTTTCTTGGGTAGTTTTATGCGTAGATTCCGAAAAACATAACGAGAGCTTGGGAAAACGTGTTTTAAGCCAAGTTTCGCGGCTCCAAAGTGCTCGCTTCCATAATGTACTATGGAGCTTCACTATGGAGCCCAAACTATCGACTATTGAGGCACTTCTCTAGGTCAAAACTAGAGCCAAAACCATTTTTGACTACTAAATCATTATTTCCTAACAGGCTTTGTGTTTTAAGCCAAGTTTCGCGGCTTCAAAGTGCTCGCTTCTACAGTGTGATGAGCGGGATACACATAGGGAAGAGGTCTAAAAATGGTTCTCTCAAAAAGCTCTCTCAAAAACATTTTTTAAAGGCAAAAACCCTTCTTCTAGCATAATTTAACCTATTGATTACGTTTCTAAACAAATTAAAGCAAAATTTTCTTTAGATATATCATATCTTCATAAAATATTTTTTTTTCCAAATTTCGACCATTTGATCTCACAAAATCGCTCAAAATCTCAACAAAGTATTTTTTCAATTTCTTTTGCTTTTCTCAATCAATTTAAGTTAGGAAATAATGATTTGGTAGTCAAAAATGATTTCGGCTCTAGTTTTGACCTTGAAAAGTGCCTTAATAGCTTGAGCTCGATAGCTTGAGCTTGAGCTCGATAGTTTCAGCTCCATATAGTGAAGTACATTGTAGAAGCGAACACTTTGGACCTTCGAAACTTGGCTTAAAAGACGCTTTCTCAAGCTCTCTTTATGTTTTTTCGGAATCTACGCATAGAACTACTCTAGAAAAAGTGGTTTTGAGGAAAAAAAAAATCATGCCCCTCTCCAACTAGGCTAGTACTGTCATTTCTTCTTCAAAGAAAATCAAAATCAATGAAATGAAGGAAAGGCACACTCGTATTCTGGGGGAAAATTCATAAACAACAATTGCAAATCAAGAAATCAAAAAAAAGCATAAAGTAAAGAAAAGGAAAAGAAAAGGAAAAGACAAAGAAAATCAAGAAAAAAAATGACCACATAAGTGAAGCTCAAGAAGAAGTTTTGTTTAGATGAAACTCTTCTATAGTAATCTGTAAAGAGTACGGTAGGAATATAGGAAATTGTAGAACAATTCAAATGCAATTTAACATCAACAAATATATTCATTTAGTTTTTGTTTTTTGCCTCATTCTCGCTTTTGATCCAATAATAGTAAGACCAGTAGGCGACACAGAAAATCACGAAAACCATTGGAAAAACGAAACGAGAGTCTGCAAATGTTGAGTTACTGTAGATTACTGTAGCTATTATAGCTACTAGTGTAGCTACTACAAGATTACTGTAGCTATTATAGATACTGTAAGCTCATTAAAGTATGCTATGTGATTAGGGCAACTTTAATGTCTCAGTTCTATTACAGTAGCTGTAAAGGAGGAAAGCTTTAAACGATTTCATTTGAAACATTTAGTTCTACCAGTTTGATATTTTCAAATCGACATACTGTAGTGAGATGTAGAAAATAGATTTGCATTTAACATTTGCATTTTGATAGCATTTTGACTAGATAACTACGGTAGCTACCGTAAATACTGTAATAGTACCCCACCGCCCTCGTACAGTCGCGTAGTCGCAAAAGTTTTTTAGTATTTCATTTTTTCAAAGCGCCCGTACTTTCAAAAAATACGTTTTTGGTATCAAAAAATAGCTGAAATTCAGGGCTATTTTTTGATACCTAAACGCGCATTGTAGCATAAGCCAGTGTCGAGAAAAACTCGTTCAAAGCTAGACCACGCAACACTCCGCACCGTCATTATGGGGGTGGGGTACTATTGCAGTATTTACGGTAGGTCTTTTTTTCTAGTCAATATTACTGCATAGAATTCTCAAGTGTTTCTTAGGATAGCTTTTCTTTGCAAAAAAAAACTGTTAAACTTGAAAAGCTTAGAATTAAAATGATTTTGGAATCTTATCTTATAAAACCCGTACATCGATCAATTTTCCTTGCCGTTCTCTCATTTTCCAAAGCGCATTTTGTGCACGGTTTCGTGAAATCAAATTTGTTGTAGATATGAGCGGCTGCGTGTGGAGTGGCTGAGACAAGAGCCTAGAAATTGATCATCAAAAAGTGACTAAAGGATATTTTGGTGAAATTGCTAAAAAGCTCAAAATGGGAATCGTAGATCATTGAACTTTAATCACTAGTTTACTAGATTTCTATAAAGCTTTGATGAATCGATTTGAACTTTAAAGTTTACTAGAAGCTTTGAGCTTTTATAAAGCTTTGATCTTTAAAGCTTTGAGCTTTTAGAAAGCTTTGAGCCTTTAGAAAGCTTTGAACTTTTATAAAGCTTTGAGCTTTTATAAAGCTTTGAACGGAAGCTTTGAATCATCTTAAAAGTCATAAGTCATCAGTCATCTTAAAAATCTTAAAAGAACCATAATTCCCATCAAGAACCTTTTCAATCTCATGCTCAAAAAAAACGGCAAAAATGCTCTCTACTCGTTCATTTTTTTTTTTACGTGAAGTGGAAATCTTTTGCGAACAGACTAAAGGACACAGTGAACATGCAAAGAAAATAAAGACTACGTTACAAGTTGAGGAAAAGAAATCAATCTTTACTGTCAACAATCGTTTAGAATTACAGATTAATTGATTTTTGAATTGGTATGCAAATTATTAGATAACTTGAATTGAAAAAACTCCAGAAATCCTTAGGTTGATCTAGAGATTGTGTCAGAATATGTGAAAAACGGCAAACAGCAGTTTATCATTCGACTTTTAGCTTACAAAAATCGCTTACTATCAAACCTATTTTACTATCAACAATTTACTATTTACTATCTTGTGACTTGGGTGGAGCGAGGTCGGCTACTTGATGGGCCAGGGTCCAGGTTTATTGGATTATACTTTGAAAGTAATCGCAACACGTATTCATACTGATATCTATAGTACTAGTACGTAAATTGTTGTCATTTAGTATATCTACAAAATAAATAAGACTTATTTTGTAGATATACTAAATTAGCTTCAAAATTAAAACAGGGATTTTGTTAAAGAAAGTACTGAAGGGACAACACAAATACGCAAAAAAAACAAAGCAATAACGATAACTTTGAAGAGGACAATTGTGTGTGCGTGGATGCTCTCTCTCTTTCTCTTTCTCTCTCAATTCATTCTCTCATTTTTCTCCTTACAGCCGTTTCCACTTCCAATTCCACCCATGATGCCAATCGTGGTCGAAACGTTGTCCCCGGTGGGAACTCATCGCCGCACAGTGCTCGATTCAACGCCTTCAATACGTCTCTCATTTTTTTGATCACTCAAAGAGAAATAGGAGAACAGAGGGAACAGATTTTCAGATTAATTTTCAGATGAACAGATTAATTTCTTTAAGATTATGGACATTTGCCTTGCTCTTTTCTCATTGATAATCCAACTTTAAGCTCAAATTTCTTGGTGTTGGGCAATTTAATTGAAATAGTTTTTGTACCAATCGACCGAGAAAGACTTGGCGCATGTAATAATACGAAGAATCTTTAGATTGGATAGCCAAACACGAAGATCATTGAGCTTAAAGTTGGTCAATAGCAAAAGAGCAAGAAAAACCAAATGTCCGATAACTTTTCTGGCCTAAGAAATGTTAGTGTTAGTTGAGTAATTAAATCAAAATTTCTTTTTTTTACCTTGTGTAACTAATTAAATGGTTTAGAAGCAAAGAAAGTGTTAGTGTTAGTTCAGAATTGAAATTGAATTGAAAAAAAGGTAATGGGCATCAACTCCTTCTTACCAAATGCCCGTTGAAGTTGTGTAAAAGTTTGTTAGGCTAGACGATTGTTCATTTGTTGATTATAGAAAAATTTTTGATTGATTTTGAATTGATTCATTGATTGTTTTATGGGAAAGAATACAAGTTTTGAATCTAATTTTTATAGTTTAATTTTCTAGTTTAGTTACCTCAAGAAATGTCGCTAGATGCGGGAAACGAAAGAAAGCTTGGGAATCCCCAAAGGTGATTTGTAGGAAATAGTGGACCTTGTGAACCAAACGTATGTAAGAGGCTATGTGTGCAAAAGCCCTTGCGCCGACTCATTCTCCCCAACCCAATAGTCATTCGATAGACCTGAATCTCCTCTTGAAAACGAGTATAAAGTTAGCGAGAAATTGATAGGAAATAAATAACAAAAGTTTCTTGAAAGCTTGTGTTGACATGAAAAATAATCGTTATTAGTTCGGTCCACCGGCGGATCGTATTGTCGTGAATGTGTAGTATATGTCGCAGCCGCTCGTGATTTTCAGCAGCTAGTGATTGAATCACCATCGGCTAGTCGATGATGATGACATAATACAATGATGGCTAGTCGCTAGTGATTCAGTGATTCAATCGCTAGTGTTTCATTCACCATCGGCTAGTCGATGGTGTTGACAAATTTTCTCATCAATACAATGGCATAATTTTTCGAATTTGGCAACAGAAGTTCCCTCCCGAGGTGCTAAAATTAACCGATCCGATTAACCTAACTTTTTTATTTGCATGTGAAATAAATCTGCATTGCATTTCACATTCGTTTGTTTGTTTCGTTAACACATTCACGACGATACGATCCGCCAGTGGACCGAACTAATAACGATTATTTTTCATATCAACACAAGTTTTGCCAGAAACTTTTGTTATTTATTTCCTAGAAATTTCTCGCTAAATTTATACTCGTTTTCAAGAGGAGGATTCAGAGCTATCGAATGACTATGGGTTGGGGAGAATGAGTCGGCGCCGAACTAAAGGGACTTTGCACATAAAGCCTCTTAAACATACGTTTGGTCATCAAAGGACCACTATTTCTCTACAAAATGACTTTTGAGAGATTCCACAAAGCTTTTCTTTCGTGGAGTTTATGAACTTCCAAACGCAGCTGGTTAAAATGGCAAAGAGTCCGACTCATCATTTGAACAGTTTCTTTCACATAAACCTTCTTTGGTGTTTATATAAAAAAGATAGAGCACATTCAATTACTTAAGTTGCCAAATTTGCAGGAAGATCCCACCAGTGGTTTTTTCTAGATCACAGTTTGTAGTTTTTGTGAAAAAATGGCTTTTTCTTGAGCGGAGGCGCTGTTTGAATTTTCTTTTAAATGTCATTTTGTAGAGAATAGTTAACCATTCTACTGATACAAAGCAATTATTTGACGAAGTCGAAAGAAGTTTTAGACATTTTTTGATTTTCGGCGCCGACTCATTCTCCCCAACCCAATATAATAGTTTAGTTTATCTTTGAATCTTCACCAAATTATCAGTAAAACCGTTAACGACTACGCGATTGTACACTCAAAATGTCGTCGTCGTGAATGTGTTAACATATTCGTGACGAGGCATTTTTTTGCGTTACTACCCCAGTGGACGAGGGGTGTCTCGCAAAGCTATTAGCCCCGAAATACACCTCCTATATTCAGCTATTAGCCCCGAAATACACCTCCTATATTCAGGGCTATCTAGCGACATTTCTTGAGATAAGCTTTTCTTTTAGAAATCTTTTAAAATTAATAAACTAAAAAAAAAAAGGAAACTTAGAAAAACTTAGAAAACTTTCACTCTAACCAAAGAGGGATTTTTAAAGAATTTTTTTTTTAAATCAAGAATGAGAGGTAAATTTGTTGATTTGTTGAAGAGCATTTGATAGATATTTACAGTAAAAAAAATCCCCTCTCAATCTTGAGAGAATCCTTATGCATTTAGAGAGATTTACCTTCGTGCTCTAGAATGGAAACGCAAACTTTCTAACACGCACCGCAATTCGTCGATTCTCTTGAGAAACCAGCCGTTTCTGTAAGAGAAATTAGGAATTCAGTGCAGCAGAAAGGCGCGTTTTTATTCTGAGCTCAAAGTACACCTCAAAGAGTCTAATCTAATACATAAGTGTCCTCAAAAAAATCTAATCTAGACATGAGCACTAACAAACTACAAAAATGATGAACTCTCAAACTACAAATGCTTCTAACTTTCTTCAAATCTACCGCATTTGCATGATCTATAGCTTGAAAAATAGAGAATATCAAGAGCTTTCAAATGAACTAAAGGAAACCGAAAAATATAAATGCTAATGAAAGTTACAGTGGTTTGTATCAAGCAAGACTTCAAACCACTGTAACTTTCATTAGCATTTATATTTTTCGGTTTCCTTTAGTTCATTTGAAAGCTCTTGATATTCTCTATTTTTCAAGCTATAGATCATGCAAATGCGGTAGATTTGAAGAAAGTTAGAAGCATTTGTAGTTTATGTTTGTAGTTTGTAGCGCGCATGTCTCATGAAAGCCTTTCAAAATGCCAACCGCAGTTCGACTCATGCATTGCGACAATCCATGAGTGACGGTGAATGGCTGTTTCTCGTGTTCCCGTGCCGCATCTCGATCCTTTTCCGATACAAGTGATTCTCTCATCGATCCTCCAAGCACCGATCCATTGTTCAGCTCTCCATTCACTCCATCGACGATGATTTGCGGCGGTGGTGGGGATTCGCGGCCAGAGCGCTACAATCAATCTTGCGAATCGAAACACATTCAAAAAAATCTTGATCTTTAATTCCTGACAAATTGATCAATGGGTCAAAGAGCAGTTGAATGGACTCTTGAAAAGTACTTGTTAATGACAGCACTCTTATCGAGTTCATATGGAAATTTGAAAAGTTAATAACTGGCCTCAAATTAGTATATGTCGCAGCCGCTCGTGATTTTCAGCGGCTAGTGATTGAATCACCATCGGCTAGTCGATGGTGATTGAATCACTAGCGACTAGCCGATGGTGACTCAATCACTAGCGACTAGCCGATGGTGATTGAATCACTAGCGACTAGCCGATGGTGACTCAATCACTAGCGACTAGCCGATGGTGATTCAATCACTAGCGACTAGCTGATGGTCACTAGCGGCTGAAAATCACGAGCGGCTGCGACATATATAAATTTATAATTCAAATTTTTCATTGCTAATCAATAAGTACTTTTATAGTTTTCCATTTTTTTGATCTTCTTACCCCAAATGCCTATAAAATCTCAATTGTGAGTTAGTCATTTGCAGTTTTAACTCAAAAATTTACATTTATAAAAATCAAAACACTTTTTAAGTGCTCAAAAAAATGAGTGTTATTAGAGAAATCAAAAAGAAAAAAAGATTTGAAGAAAACTTACAGCAAATGGAAAGCTCTCTGGTGTGGGCGCTTCTTCGCATTTATAATCTTCACCCTAAAAATTTTCATTTAATCATTTAAATATAAGGTTTTTTTAAAACCACAAGCCATCTGGGTTTTTGAAATTCTTTTTTTTTATTGTTTTCTTTTGTTTAAATAATTCTAGATATTGGTAAAGTCTCAAATGAATGAGGACAACAATAAGCAGTAATGTTTATTGTTGAATGAATGAGGACAGCAATAAGCGTTACGGCTTATTGTTGAATGAATGAGGACAGCAATAAGCGGTACGGCTTATTGTTGAATGAATGAGGACAGCAATAAGCGTTACTGCATTACTGCTTAATGTTGTCCTCATTCATTCAACAATAAGCATTACTGCTTAATGTTGTCCTCATTCATTCAACAATAAGCATTACTGCTTAATGTTGTCCTCATTCATTCAACAATAAGCATTACTGCTTAATGTTGTCCTCATTCATTCAACAATAACATTACTGCTTAATGTTGTCCCATTCATTCAACAAAAGCATACTGCAAGTTGTCCTCATTCATTCAACAATAAAGTAATGCTTAATGTCGTCCTCATTCATTCAACATAGCATTACTGCTTAATGTTGTCCTCATTCATTCAACAATAAGCATTACTGCTTAATGTTGTCCTCATTCATTCAACAATAAGCATTAATGCTTATTGTTGTCGATGGTAATAAGGTAATGGTAATGGTAATGGTAATAAGGAAAATTTGATTTCATTTGATTTGATTGATTTTGAATTTGATTGAAAAGTAGCCTGATGAGAAATTTCTTATTTTTATCTTATCTTTCCTTTATCATTTCAACAAATTCAATGAAATTTCAATGCACCAGACGTCTCGGGTTTATGTCGAAATGTTAAAATCTCTTTTTTTTCTCAAGTGCATCACCACGTTTCCCGATCACATTTCATTTCTTTTCACTAGCTGTGCAAATTAAGTGGAATCTTTTTTTCTTTTTGTTTAAGAAAAAATCTTTCACAGCGACTGTACGAAAGCTGATAGAAGTTGAAGAAAAAAAATGTTTTAAAAAAACTGTTTTTTAGTACCACCGGATCGTCGAAATCGTCAAGGTGATCGGTGTAAAAAAGCTGAAAACGAGAATTTGATTTCCCTTACCCGATATTTATAATGTTTCTTTCGATATCCCGGCAAAATCGTTTCGAGTAGCTGTTTGTATTTGGCATTTTTTTAGGGAGAATTTTTAGGGAGAATTTTTAGGGATAAGTTTCAATGGAAAAAAGGCTTTACAAAGAGCTTTAAGCAAAGGGTTTTTGGGTTTACGACCAATTTTTTTGTAGCGATTTTAATTGAGGAAATCTATAGTGTTCATCAAAAGGAACAACTTTCAATCCAATTGTTGAAACGATTGAAATTGTTCTTTGAATGATTTGAATTTGAGTTTCAATTTGAGTTTCAATTTGAATGATAACTTACTATATGCTCTTAAAGTAATTTGAAAAAAGAATTTTAGAAAACTATTGTTAATTTAAGAACTGATCAATGGATTTGCTCAATTTTTGTATGATTCGAAGAATCGCTTTGGCTCAAAGCTGGTTGATTTGCTTAACTATTTGAAAGGACTATTTAAAAGGACTATTTGAAATGATTGAAATGACTAAAACTGACTTTTAGATGTCTTTTTAGAAAGGATTTCTTTAAGAAAATACACTAAAAAAAGAAACTCACCCTAATCCTAACTATAAACAATAAAATACAGTACTTAGATAACTATCTCATAGACAACTATCTCATAGACAACTATCTCATAGATAACTATCTCATAGATAACTATGTCATAGATAACTATCTCATAGACAACTATCTCATAGATAACTATCTCATAGATAACTATGTCATAGATAACTATCTCATAGATAACTATGTCATAGATAACTATGTCATAGATAACTATCTCATAGACAACTATCTCATAGACAACTATCTCATAGATAACTATCTCATAGATAACTATCTCATAGATAACTATCTCATAGATAACTATGTCATAGATAACTATGTCATAGATAACTATCTCATAGACAACTATCTCATAGACAACTATCTCATAGATAACTATCTCATAGATAACTATCTCATAGATAACTATCTCATAGATAACTATGTCATAGATAACTTTATCTAATCCCTTTCCCCCAACTAACCGAGTGCTTGTGATGATTATGATTGGAAAGTTTCTGCTGAAATTTTCGATGAACACAGTCGAAAACCCGACGCGTGATGTAAAAGGAGACAAACGAGTACTCGAGAAGAACGAGAAAGATCAATCCTTGAGAGAATGTCAGCCAAATATCGAGAGCTTTTATGTAAGAAACCTAAATTTAACAGTTTAAAAAAATGGTTTAAATCATGACAAACTTGTGGCAAATCTTGACGTGCTCCATTGCTCATCGTTGTCAGAGTCAGCAATGAGGTGATCGTTAGAGAAATTCTGTCATTTTTTTGTTGTTAGTTTAAGCTTCTATTTTTCAAAGGCCAACCTTGCCGGTGAGGCTCTCGGATCAAGCCAAAAGGACATCCACGAAATCACAACGAGCATACCTGTGAAAAAAAAAAGATTGAAGGAATTTGTTAAAAGTATTGTAAAGTATTGCAATGTAAGCAAGTTTTCTAAAACCTAACAACCTTTGAAAGCTACCGTAATCTGTTAGTTATCTGCTTTTTATATCTTAAAAGAATCAGATCGTAGTCAAAGTGCTTTCTAGCAATTTCTATCGATTACGGTTGAAACGAAAGGTTTACTGTAGCATCTAGAAAAGTTACGGTTTACGGTAATCGAGTGATGATTTAAAGTACCGTATTTTCTCTAATAGTAGTGCACCCAGAGCTTTGCCTAAATTCCTCGAAATCTCGTAAAACGCTTATCAGAACCTATTGATTTGGGGTCGGAAAATGTAGCTGACGATGAAATCTTGTGGGGGATTTGAGTGTTGAGCTTCTGTGAAAACTTTGAAAGCCGTAAAATAGTGATCAACTCGGCAGGGTACACTATTACGGAATGCACCTTAAGGTTTGCACCTTAGAAAGCCGTAAAATAGCCATCAACTCGGCTCGAGACGGTGCACTACTATTAGAGAAAATACGGTAACCTATAATCGATTCATAATTGGATAATAATCATAAACGGATAAATGCTATTCAGTTAAACACTTAGACTTCGACTATTAGAGAAAATACGGTATAGCTGAAAGCTGGGCTCAGTTCTCACTCAAAAAGTGCGTGACACTCGTGACATTTCTATCTCAAAATGGCTATTAAAAAAAGATTCTGAATAAGAGTAATGCATTAAAGTTTCAGTATTCAGTTTACCAAATGGAAATGAGCTTCATTTTTCCTTCCAAATCCTGTAAAGAACTCTTTCCATTTTAACTTACCAGTAGGAATGTATGTTTGAATGATATGGAAAAGGACGAGTCGCTTCATCACAATTGACGCCTTTATGCACGACCAGTTTGCTGAAAAATATTTTGAATAATTTTAATAAAAGTAGTACTTCATATAGTGAATTAAAAGAATTAAGAGATCAATTTTGAAAAAAAATAATAGAAAAAGCCAATAAAATCTAAATCTAAATTCACTATATGAAGCAATATTGAAATTTGAAAGTATTCTTTAAAATTATAATAGTGAGACAGTTTTTTAGAGGGTTTTGTGCTGTAAGCGGTTTTGGCGGCATGCAAAAGAAAATAGAGTTTTTTTTTTAGCGTTTTAGGAAAAGTTAGCATAATTTTTAGGAAATTATGATAAGATTAGACTTTGTTATTTTTAATTTCTTTTGATTAAGAACAATATTTCATTTATATTTAGCAATTAAAAGAAAAAGGCCCGGGTTAAGAAGCTGTGCTTTGAGAAGGGGACCAGATTGTGTTCTCCTCTTCTTGAGTGTGTTCTCCTCTTTCGAAAACGTTTCAACCATCGAAAACTATCGTAATTCTTCTCTTCAGTTATTATCCGATGGAAATGAGACAAGATTACAGTAGTTTTTGAAAGTTTGACACATTTTAGAAAGGCGCATTACTTGAGAAACCTTCTAGAGGGACTATCTCTTGTGATTCGAATGGGATAGATTTGTTTTCTTTTTTTTTTTTTTTGAGAGAAAATTCAGTGTGAAGACTTTACCGTAGCATTTCCCGTCCTGACCTAAACCGATTAATACATTTAAATTCATGATTTTTACTTTATTTTTGATATTTATTTTGTCAGTCAAGTCACCACTAACATTGTGCTTTAAAGAAGTACTCCGGCCTAAGGAAAGTCATTACTAAATTGGGCACCTGTTTTTCGCGTCTTCTTAGTTTCTATTTTCACCTTTTTCACCTTTTTTTTCTAGAATTTAATGTTTTCTATTAAAAACAAAAAAAAAAGATTTAAGATTGCTGTTAAATTTGAAAAAATCCATGGAAAAGAAAAGAATGCAAGGACTAAAATGCAATTGGACCGAAACTTTAGATACTTTTCGCCCAAATACCGTGTTCTCTAGAGTGTGTTCCTCGCGAGAAAGTTATGGGATATTCGTTTACACAACGAAGTGAATTCTTCGTTTATAATTGAATATTCAAATAAAAATCAAAAACAAATGCTAGATTAGATGCTTAGAGCAAATATATTGCGCTTAGGTATGTTGCGTAAACCCTTTGGACTTACCGTAAATACTGTAATAGTACCCCACCCCCATAATGACGGTGCGGAGCGTTGCGTAGTTTAGCTTTGAACGAGTTTTTCTCGACACTGGTTTATGCTACAATGCGCGCTTAGGTATCAAAAAATAGCCCTGAATTTCAGCTATTCAGCTATCTAATATAAAGTGTAGATATGGTTATCAGCAATAGATCCATATACCGTAAATACTGTAATAGTACTGCACCGCCATAATGACGGTGCGGAGTGTTGCGTAGTCTAGCTTTGAACGAGTTTTTCTCGACACTGGTTTATGTTACAATGCGCGCTTTGGTATCAAAAAATAGCCCTGAAATTCAGGGCTATTTTTTGATACCAAAAACGTATTTTTTGAAAGTACGGGCGCTTTGAAAAAATGAAATACTAAAAAACTTTTGCGACTACGCGACTGTACGAGGGGGAGCGCGGTACTATTACAGTATTTACGGTAAGCGCGCATTGTAGCATAAACCAGTGTCGAGAAAAACTCGTTCAAAGCTAGACTACGCAACACTCCGCATCGTCATTATGGAGGTGGGGTACTATTACAGTATTTACGGTATGTAATTAAATGTGCTCTAACTTTTTTTGTCTTTGAAATCAATTTAAGTTTAGTCAAGAAGCAAAGTCAAGAGATGAGTGAAGCGACGAATCCGATTTTTCATTTTCACTCATTTCGTTTCGGAGCCGATAAAATGCATAAAACAAAAGCTTTTCCGATTTTCTAAAAAGCCTTTTTTCTAGAGAAATAATAGAGATTTTTATTTATGAAGCTATAAATATATAAAGCTTTTGTGTGTTTCAGAAAATTATTTTCTGAAAATCGGCCCCATTTTATACATTTGTACTCCCTTAATGCAATATTATATTTTGATTAAAAAAAAACGCTTTTCCACAACAGCATTATAATATCAACTTGCCACTGAAAGCAAAAAAGGGAAAATTGAGACGAAAATTTTGATGCAAAGATTTGCTTTTGTTTTTTTTTTTTTTTTTGAGGAAAAACTTTTGCCAACAAAAAGACACATTTTTCACCAAATAGCCTTCTAGAGTCACCAGCTGTTTAAGAGAAATGATCACTAGCATTTGAGCTTAACACATTGAGCTGAATAGATAAAAAGCTAGGATTAGAGCATTAGGTGAATGTTGAGAAATTGTCGAAATTTCAATCACTTACAGCTTCCACGAAACATCGGATACGCCCCAGAGCAATCCTCGAACTTTTTATCAACAATCTCCATGTCGTTTAACTGAATAGCATTTATCCGTTTATGATTGTATCCAATTATAAATCGATTATAGTTTACCGTATTTTCTCTAGTAGTGCACTTCGCTGAGCCGAGTTGATCACTATTTTACGGCTTTCAAAGTTTTCACAGAAGCTCAACACTCAAATCCCCCACAAGATCTGATCGTCAGCTACATTTTCCGACCCCACATCGATAGGTTCTGATAAGCGGTTCTCGAGATTTCGAGCAATTTAGGCGAAGCTTTGGGTACACTACGATTAGAGAGAAGACGGTATATTATTCCAGGTTAGGCTAGTTGATCAGACTGATCTATTCCCCTAATATTTCCCGCCGAGCCGAGTTGAGCACTATTTTACAGTCTCCAAGTTTTCCCAGAAGTCCAACTCTCAAATCCCCCACAAGATCTGATCGTCAGCTACATTTTCCGACCCCACATCGATAGGTTCTGATAAGCGCTTTTCGAGATTTCGAGCAATTTAGACGACGCTCGGGGTGCACTACTATTAGAGAAAATACGGTAAATAAATATCAATAGACGTTCTATTAATAAACCTTTATATCCTGATTGGATCCAACAGGGAAATGTGGATGATCGATGTGCCAATGAAGCTTCACAATGTTCTCAATATATGCATCTAAAGGAATGGGCCTTCATTGAGAAACTGATTTGTTTTGGTTGAAACTTACAACTCTGAATGAGTATCGGACATTCTTGAAAATCCATTGGAAACATTTGCAACTCGAGCATACAAGAGAGGGTTACATCGACTCTCACCGATTTAAACACCAAACCATCTGGATAGACGACAACCATGAAATTCGGGGTAGTGACCTTGAAATTATTGTTCTTTAGTCTATCATTTAGCTAAGTTTTTAGCTACCATAAATACTGTAATTGAAGGGCATTGAGGTATGAAAAAAAAGTAAAAGAAAATGCTTTTTAATTACAGTATTTACGGTATATCTTTACAGTGAAACCTCTTGTAAATAAGCGAATTTCGAGTTGACAAAGTAGAGATCAGGATGCCAGATTCGATCGGCGATCACCTAAATAATTTTGAGGTTTTAATCACAGCCCGAATCTATAAGCTGATTTCTCTGCCGGCATCACCAGCAGTGGTGGCAGAGTGGCAGTGGACTAGAATACAAGGCTAAAGTTCGCTGGATCATTCAATGTTATCATTCAATGTTATCATTCAATTTTATCATTCAATTTTATCATTCAATTTTATCCTTCAATGTTCTCATTGAAAGCATTTTCCCCGTACCTTACTCGTCACCAAAATCGGATGCGTACAGTTGTGAGCTAAACGGCGATCAAACCAACCCATCGCCAAGTACATATCCATTTCAAAATCCTAAAAACAAATCAAAAACTTGAACAGTTTTCTTTTATCTTTTCTGAATATTTTCATTTTCTTTACCATAGTTTGTGCTTTAAATGAGGACATCGATTCGATGTACATCGCCACGTAAACCTCGGTTCGTTTACCTGAAATGTTTCAGGTTTTTTGGATTAAATTTTATTATATTAAAGTATAATTAGAGTAAAGTGTTGTCAAAAATTTGCATAAGAATTCTAAAAAACCCAGTAAACCTAGCGCTTGATTCGGTGCCATCATCATATTGTAACCACCGGCAACCACTCCGTTACCAATGATTTTCAATAAGCGATCACCGGACTCGGTCCTGAATTTTTGCTAGTATTTAAACGATTTAAACGTCCCCAACTCACCAAACAAGTTGTTCGTTTTGATTGCCGGAGTTGTGTGGCTCGCATAGCGAGTGAACTCTAAAGGCTGGATCGTACCAAAGCTTTTTGAAAATGTTCGCGTCGGTTCTGGAAAATGTTTTTTTCTGAAAAAGGAATCAACTTTCTCTTTACTCTTTCTCTAAATGTTCGCGAGAACTTTCGACGAATTCGTGAGTAAAACCGTGAAGCACATCGGAGATCGGAGTGGGACGAATCGTTTGAGTGGAAGAAGCCTGCAAAAGAAACATTTCAAAATGCTTATTACAATTCAATTATCAACAACTATTTACCATTTAGAATACGTATTTTTATAACAATTTAAAATGATCTTTACCGAATGGATCGAATCGAGTATCGTTTGAACTGTCTCTTCTGAATTTGTGTCTTGAAATGTTTTCCGTGAATGTTCGGCAATCAAATTGTTTCGAAATTCGGCTGTCCGATCCTGAAGATAAGGTTTCCTTTGATTAAAATACTATTCGAATTTAACGAAAGCCATTTTTGATCCATATAATCCAATTCCAACTAGAAATTTCAATCTTGAACGATCAACTTTGGCATTTTAAAACTTCACAAAAGCCTAATGCTTTAAAAAATTTGTAATTCTTTGATCTAATATGTTTCCAAATGAGAAACCGATTGGTTTGCTAATAAATTGCAAGGATTGCAGGGATTGCAAGAATTCCAAGGATTCCAAGGATTCGTTTAAGTGAACAATTTTAGGAATCCATACACCTTGCTTGCTAGTCTTAAAATTCGGATTTTTCAAATTCTAAACATTAGTAGCTGAATAGATGTAAATGTATTTGATGTTATTTGGGGGAGTGGGACAAATGCGACCTTTTTTTTGCGCACCTTGCCCATTAGCGCATCTTTTTTCGCGTTTTAAAAAAGCTCTAAAAAGCTAATATTAACCAATTTCTATTCCAAATGTTGTTTTTCTAGGTAATTTTAGGGCGTAGAATCGAAATTTTGACATATCAGAGCTTGTGGAAACAAACGGACGGAGTTATACAAAGAGAAAAATCGATAATTTTCTGTAATTTGATCTAGCCGTTTTGTCTTTCAAATTGGATTTTTCAAATTCTTAACATTAGTAGCTGATGTAGATGTAAATGTATTTGATGTTATTTGTACTCGCAAGTTTTTACAATTACAATTTTACAATTAAAATACAATTTTGTTTCTATATCTTCTTAAATCTTTCGAATTAAACGAAAGCCATTTTATATGATCCAATTCCAACTAGAAATCTCAGCCTTGACAAGAACGATCAACTTTAAAAATAAAATAATGATTTGATCTGTCTTCGCACTTAGCGCAGATCACAACCCGCTTCCACATTTACTGAGGCAGAAGTGTAGTTGTCGTAGCCGATGATACTCCGATGGCCGGGCTGGGGCGCTCGGAGACGATCAACTTTGACATTTTAAAACTTAATAAAAGCCTAATGCTTTACACAATTTATAATTCTTTGATCTCATATGTTTCCAACTGAGAAACCGATTGGTTTGCTAATAAATTAAATTCAAGAATCTAAGAATCACCTGTGCTTGTGCCAGGTAGCTGTTGTTGTTCAACCAGCAAATAAGGAAAGCTATGAGAAGCGATCGAACAACTCGCGCCATTCCCGATCATCGCATTGGAATCGATGGTGACACTGAAAAGGAGAATAAAAAAAGAGAATTTGCTTTGAACACTGTCTGAGAAAAGGGAAGTGACACTCTAATCAATGATTCAGTGACATCAACAAAGAACAAAAGGAAAATCCCTGCAAAGTTGGGAACAAAGAGATTGTAGGATTTGAAAACAAAGAGCTTTTTGAGGAAATGCATCCAACTTTGAACTGGAGAGGTCGAAAATCTGACAGACTGCTTTGCGGAAATATGGGTGTGATTTTTGTTTTAGGATTAAGGATTTAGAAACTTTAGTGGATGAGATTTGATAGCCTGAAGGAATAGGAACTCGTTTGTTTTTATGAAATTCATAGTTCGAAAGATTTAAAAACTCTAGTTCATTCGTTAGATTTAAGAAAAGAACTACTGGCTTGACTACTCAAAATCTTGTTGCTTTAAGCTCAACTTCTTTCTAAATCAAGATTCATTAACTGAATATCTGAACGTCCCAATGAGTCACTCATTGACTGAATATCTGAACTTTCTGATAAAAATAGTAAGAGCTTCAGTCAACAATTGGAGAACATTGGCAACCGCTGGAAATCTTATTGATTTAGTTAGAAAATATCTATGGTGATAAGCTTTTGGTGATAAGCTGATGGTAATAAGCCATCAGGCTGATGTCAACAGACAAAAGCTCTGAACAAAACACTTCAACACAGACAAAAGTCTCGTCTAGTGAAGTGGGGGAAAGAAAATTTCCACGTTTACTCAGTGAATTTCTAAAGTCTTTCAGGTACGGCGGTAAGGGGACGGGTTTCACTTTTCTCACCGATCTTCTCCCATGGGCCCCCCAGGGACCGATCCTCTCCCTTCCCTTTTCTTCCCCACTTACCCCACCCTCTCAATTCAATAATTCAACCGTTTTCCCCTTCTCCATTTCATTCAAATGACTCTAGAGTGTGAGAAGAAAAAAATTTCTTTTCTAAATTTCTTTAAGAGTCTCTGGCATCTTGGTTGTTTTTGGGATTTCAAGGGGATTCTTGAAATCGATTTAATTTTTGGTCAGAATCGGGAACATGGAAACGTAAGGGGTTGCCAAGTTAAACATAATAAACAAGAAATAAATGAGCTGTGTTCTTTCGACAATTACTGGATCAATGAACTGGTACATAAAAGCTTACAAGTGATTAGTCCAGTCCAGGACAAAAGGCAGGCAAAAAACTAGAATATTTATTCTGATTAGAGTATCACCGATGAACTAATTAAAGTCTCATACTTGAAGATCTAAAAAGAATAAATATTCTAGAGATTCTAGAGGGTAAGCCAGGCCTAGAAGTCATGGCTTACTCGTGGCTTGGTTTGATCTAGAAATGGTCCTAAGTCAGTACTGATTCTTGATCCTAGATCTGACACTGGTACCATGACACTGGTAATCACAAATCTACATATGCGCAAGAGCATTTAAAAAGAAATAGTATACAGAAAGTGTCTTCTCCAGAAAATATTCTCTTCCCGATTCTAATTCAAATTTTACAAGAACCCTTCACAATCTCATTGTTTTATTTCAAAATGAAAGCCATTTAGAAAAGATTTGTCGTTTCCTCCACGCACCTCCCCATCCCATATCTTCCCCTCCCGATCTCCCCTCCATTTTCCTTTTCTCAATTCTTTCCATTTCTCATTAATCCCTTTGAAAGTACCCTTTTCTTTTTCTTTTTCTTTTTTCTTTACTTCTAAATAAACCGAAAAGAATTCTTTCGGAGAATTCCACTTTTTGGAAATCACGAAAATGCGCTTTAACGGAAGCCGAGTAAAACGGAAGCCAAAATTTCAAGTGATTTGATTTCAACGAAAAAATAAAAGCAAATGAATTGAGTGTAATGTGACTGGGGAAATTCTAGCAAAGTCAAAGCAAGAATAAGCAAGAATAAGCAAGAATAAGCAAGAATTGACTGAGCTCGGGATACTGAATGTCTCAAAATAGATCAACGACATTTCAGAAAATCCGAATCTTGATCTCGAAATCTTTTTGAATGCAAAGCCAAACATTTGAGGGACTAATTTCCTTTCTTCACCATCTGACGTGTTCACTTTTTGTCTTTATTTGAATAAAGACAAAAAGACAAGGAGAGGTGAAAGACAAGGAGAGGTAAAAGACAAGAAGAGGTTAAAGGTAAGGTAAAAGAGGGAAGAGACAGGTGGGTGCCAATTTGGGAGTCTTTTCCTCTCCCGTTTCATCTTCCCATTTTGCCTCTTTCTCTTCACCAGATCTCTCAAATTACACATCAAGTCTGAAATGTTTGTAGCTCGAAAAACACAGAAATGAACTTTGAAATGAAAGAGAATTTGAATTCGAATTGATCGTTTGAATTAATCGTCAATTGTAGCATGCTAAAGAATAGACTACAGACTACAGAATACAGACTGGACTACAGACTGGACTACAGACTGGACTACAGAATACAGAATAGACTACAGACTACAAAGTAGATTACAGAATAGACTACAGAATACAGAATAGAAATTCGATGTTGGGAAAAGGCTGCTTTAGAGATTTTTAGCTTAATTTTTAAATTTTAGAACTTTTCCCTGTTCTATGCTGTTTTAAAAAAACGTTTAAGTTTAGTGGAAAAGAAAGAAAACTTTACCCTGTTTTCAAATCAAAAATGCATGCTATTACTCGCTCGACTCGAACATTTCAGACAAAAAAAGTGCGCAAAAAGAAGCCGGTCAATGAGAAAAGTAAAATGGAGTTGGGATTTGAGTTTTTTTTCCTTTCTTTCTTCCTTCAAAGTTCCTCGTTCCATAAACCAAAGGGATCCAAAGTTCAAGACTTGTTCCGATTTGAATACTTCTAATAGGATAGACAATAGGATAGACATTAGGACAATAATAGGATAGACATCAATTTAATCAAAGTAATCAGTACTATTTAATCAAAGCCTTAAATGAAGCTCTTGTTTAACGTTCATTTATTTATTAGTCTTACTAGCGGAAAAAAAGGACTTTGAAATTGAACTTCATTTTGGTATCAACGTCCAAAAAACTATCTTGATTTCGTCTTTCGCTAAACATTGAGTCCTTTTTGAATAGCTAGAAATCTTTACAAAGCCTATCTGCTTAAAAGCTAGGTGACTTATTATGCGATAGACATACCGTATTTTCTCTAATAGTAGTGCACCCCGGCGAGCCGAGTTGGTGACCATTTTACGGCTTTCAAAGTTTTCACAGAAGCTCAACACTCAAATCCCCCACAAGATCTCATCGTCAGCTACATTTTCCGACCCCACATCGATAGGTTCTGATAAGCGGTTCTCGAGATTTCGAGGAATTTAGGCAACGCTCAGGGTGCACTACTATTAGAGAAAATACGGTACTTTAAATCATCACTCGATTCGATTCGATAAACCGTAACTTTTCTAGATGCTACAGTAAATCTGTGGTTTCAACCGTAACTTGCAGACGAGGTTATTGAAATTTACCGTATTTTCCCTAGTAGTGCAGTTCGCTGAGCCGAGTTGATCACTATTTTACGGTTTCCAAGTTTTCCCCAGAAGTCCAACACTCAAATCCCCCACAAGATCTCATCGTCAGCTACATTTTCCGACCCCACATCGATAGGTTCTGATAAGCGCTTTTCGAGATTTTCGAGAAATTTAGGCAAAGCCTTGGGTGCACTACTATTAGAGAAAATACGGTATTTGAAAATCTATCTTTGACTCTTAAACTAGATTATCTTGAATTTCATTTATCACAAATCGAAATCTAACCGAAACTCGCCAATTTCTTAGCCAAAGATAGATGATTTTCACAGTTTTTAATATCGAGAAAACATTTCTACATACAAAAACAATTGCAGAAACTGCTTAAATGATTCAGGTCACGAAAGGGACGCAAAAAAAGGAAGCATTTTAGTGTTTAAATACTTTAAAGTGAGTTCAAAAAGTGTTCAAAAGAGTTTAAAGATAATTAACATAGTCAATTTATAACTAAATATTCTTTGCTTGATCAATGATAAGAGTTTTTCGTTTTAAATCAAAGAATTTCTTTGGTTTCATTTAGATTTATGATCTATGAAGCTTAAGAAAAATAAAAAAAAACATTTGAGATTGAATAAATAAATCCGCTTGAAAACTGTCAAAGTATTGAAATGAGAAATGAAAAATGAAAGAATTTCGTATGAGAAGAATTTCGTTTCTTTTCTTTTCCCGTTGAAGTGTTGACATTTAAAGACACACATTCCACTCAATGAAACGTTCTGATCACAGAAATCCCCATCTGATCATTATCTATTTGTTTTTGTTTAAAAATTTAGCTTTGAGAAAAGAAACACAAAGCCAATGAAGATCTCATTGAATTTTTGAATATTTAGGCCTTTGAATACAGCTAAATTCTAGATGCCAAGCTTTTTTTTTTGATTAACTTTTTTAATAAATTAATTTGAGTGCTTAGTTTTAGGTAAAAATGTATAGCCACTAGTGGATATGAATAAGAATTTGATTGTGAGATTGAAAGTAAAGATCTTCTATCTAGAGATTGTAAGTCAAGATCTTCTATCTAGAGATTGAAATTGATTGAGTTTGCGACTTAGGGAGTGGGACAAATGCGATCTTTTTTTTACGCACCTATTCGCCCATTATAACAAGGGCTGCCCTGGACCCACAGAATCGTTTTTAGTCCCACTTGTTCACTTTGTGTATAGTTGGATTCCTATTGACATTCAGTTTTAAGGGACTGGGGCAGTCTAGGGTCTTTTTCAATCTCTAGAGAGTCTAGGGTCTCAATCTCTTTTCCCGCACAGTATGCTTACATTTAAAAGGATTGAGGCTTTAATATCAAGGTTATCGAAGAAAGAATCTTATGCAAGGGACTTTTTGCTTAATACTTTCACATTAATCATTTGATTGACGGAAAAGAAATCAAAATAAATGTCGATCTTTCGATTTGTGAGATTTCTCTGAGAGATTCCTCTTGGCCACCCTCTCACATGATCTCATCTCGAAAATCGGAAAGAAAAAGAAAGAAAAAGAAAGAAAAACATAAACTTTCTCCAGCTTTGTTTACACACGCACATAAAAAGCTTAACTGTTTATAAAAAAAAATAATAAAATATATTAGAAAGATCATGAAAAGGATTCAAATTTTGGTAAATAACAATCTAAGCTTTTTAGCTTTATTCAGCAATAACATCTACAGAAAAAGATTATGAAATACATTATTTGAGGTGTCTTTTCCGTCCTTGCTATTCTATAAAAAGATAATAAACATTTCGAATCAATTTTTTTTTTGTGGTTTTAGAGTTTTAGAGACTAGAGCTTGTTAGCAAAAAAAATCCTTTTTAGCACTTTGAATTTGGCTGCCTTTTAAGGGGGGCAATCGTTGAGTGAAAATTTTTTGCAAGAGGGTATTTAATAGACTTCGGAAAACAAAACTACCAAAACCAAAACCATAACAAAACCAAAACTCGCCAATATCTCGCGACTGGGAGGGAGGAGCTAGCGAAAATCTGTTTGCAGATTTGAAATCAGCATCCAAAAATCTATCCCGTAGGCTATTTTTTGTTTCGAAATTTCGAGGTCGTGTTTTGGTCCTTTTTTCGGCCGCGAGATTTTGTGGAGTGAGAAAAAGTGAAAGGCAAATTTGCATTTTACAATTTTAAATTTACATGTTAATTTATATGCAAATTGAGTTTTGGTTTGTTTTGGTGTTTTGGTTTAGGTCTGTTTTGGTTTTGGTCTGTTTTGGTTTTGGTCTGTTTTGGTTTTGGTTTTGTTTGCCGAACTCTAGTATTTAATACATATGACCACCAGTGTAGATTCTAAATCCGTTTTTGAAAGCATTCTACTATATAATCAAATTGATTTTGAATACATTTAAATAAAATTAGATAAATCGAAATCATTAAAAAAAAGCAATAAAAAGGATAAAAAGAAAAATCAGAAAGCATCCGGGTTTAGAGAAGAGATTTTAGAAGAGGTTATTTAGATGAAGCAAGAGAGAAAAGGAAAGTGGAAAAGGAGGAGATGGAGATGGAGATCAAATTTGTACGCACACTTTAGATCTGAAGAGGATCGGGAAAAGAGAAGAAGGGATACCTAGAACCCCGAGAATGTTCTAAAGCCCTGGGGAAAAGAAAAGGCATTAGAAATTGGGATTTGTTTGGGATGAACTGTGAACGTTTATAGAAGGCATTAAAGAAGGATTTGTTTTAAAGCTTTATTTCTAAACTCATGCATAGAATTAAAACAAAACCGAGCTTTGAATGTTGATTTTTCTTTTGTCTTATGATCTCTCCATGCTATAAACATCTAATTTCTTTAAATCTATAATTGAATAATATTCTAAATGCTTTCTCCTTCTCCTTTCTCCTTAATTTCTCCTTTCTCCTTTCTAGATGCTATTTAATCAATATTTCTTCTGAAATTATACCAATCTAAGAGACTTTAACAAAGAAAAACAAAGGTTTTTTTAATAAAATAAACTTATCGTTATATATTAGAGTACAATCAGAAAGCTTTAAATAATCCAAAAGGCTTCTGAAAATATGTGGGTTTTAAATGTGTTTAGAAAAGAATGAAAAATGGGATGACACCTGGAAAAGAAAATGAAGAGGTATCCATGGATTCTAGCCCATATTTCGATCTTAAACCATCCAAAAAATATGGCAGAAAGCAACAATTTACGATATAGACTAACAAAAAAGGACAAATTACTAATAGAAAACGAAAGATTTCCTACTTCAAGGGTTCTTTAGTTTCCAAAAAATGAAAGAAAATGAAATGAAGGTATCCATGGATTCTAGTCCATATTTCGATCTTAAACCATTGAAAAAATAAGGCAGAAAGCAACAATTGACGATATAGACTAGCAAAGGACAAATTACTAATAGAAAACAAAAGATTTTCTAGGTTCTTTAGTTTCCAAAAAATGAAAGAAAATGAAATGAAGAGGTATCCATGGATTCTAGCCCTCATCTGTGTCAAATTTCGATCTTAAACCATCCAAAAAATATGGCAGAAAGCAACAATTTACGATATAGACTAACAAAAAAGGACAAATTACTAATAGAAAACGAAAGATTTCCTACTTCAAGGGTTCTTTAGTTTTCAAAAAATGAAAGAAAATGAAATGAAGAGATATCCATGGACTCTAGTCCATATTTCGAAATTAAACCATAAAAAAATAAGGAAAGAAGCAACAATTTACCATAAAGACTAACAAAAAAAGATAAATTACTAATAGAAAACAAAAGATTTTCTACTTCAAGGGTTCTTTAGTTTCCAAAAAAAAGGAAAGAAAATGAAAAATCGACGAGAAATTGGCTCGGTACTCGTTTTTCTCGGTGGCTTGAAGGGGTTTTCGATAGGTGAAAAAGGGAAAGGGTGACGAGAATAATGAGAACGGTGAATGAGTGATTAGCCTATTCGGAATGGGGGAAAGAATCGAGGGAAAGGGGAAAAGATTTAGCATTTCATATATTGAATTGACATGAATTCGTATTGGTTTTATGTGAGTTACGAGTTGATAAGCTTCAGGAAACCGCGAACAGTTAGCTGTTTGAAACATTTCAACTTTGGAAAAGTTCTTGTTTAGTTCGTTTTTGGATTCAAAACATTTGTAGCTAGATTTGTTTCTTTAACAACTAAAAGTACTTCAATTTTCCCAATAGAAATAGCTCATTATGTCTGTCTGTTTGTTTGTCTGTTTGTCTGCTTGTCTGTCTGTTTGTCTGTCTGTCCGTCTGTCTCTTTGTCTGTTTGTCTGTCGGTCTGTCCGTCTGTCTGTCTATCTGTCTGTCTGTCTGTCTGTCTGTCTGTCTGTCTGTCTGTCTGTCTGTCTGTCTGTCTGTCTGTCTGTCTGTTTGTCTGTCTGTCAGTTTGTTTGTTTGCCTGTCTGTCCGTTTGTTTGTTTGTCTGTCTGTCTGTTTGTCTGTCTGTCTGTTTGTCTGTGCTGATTGTAAAATTCTATTTCGAAACTCAAGAAATTTGAAGAAGTTGTTAACAAGTTTAATCGTTTTATAAATGACAAACTTGAGTTAAATTTTTAGAGTCGAATCGAAAAATGACTTTTATCTGAAAGATGGATGAAGGAAATGACGGTGAATCGAGGGAAAACGTTCCGAAATTCAATCCAAACTTTTAGAAATATGCAAATCGTTCGCTTTTTGAGGGTGATGCTGAAACAGAGAAATTCTTCTCTTTGATATTTATCTCGAAGAAAATGTGGACCTAATTTTCATCTTTATTGAGCTCAAATTACAAATCTCTGAAAATGCTCTCAATTCTTTTCTTCTAGCTCATCATTAGAAATGATTTCAAAGTTTAAAACAATGTAAATTTTTCTGAAAAAAGCGTTTGAAAGAAAAAAATTGCATTCTCGTAGAGTTCTTAGAGAAAAAACGGTGATTATCATTGAAATCAGGCAATTATTGGATTCTTTTTCGAACGTCAGGTACCACTGGGTGATTTTTATAAATAAAACTTACAATTTACACAAATAGGCTCAACAAATAGGGTTGAGAAATCGAATTTTTTCATTTGAAACTGTTTAAACTTTAAAAAGTGTCTAGTTTTGCTACCGTAAATACTGTAATAGTACCCACTCCCCCTCGTACAGTCGCGTAGTCGCAAAAGTTTTTAGTCTTTCATTTTTTTCAAAGCGCCCGTACTTTCAAAAAATACGTTTTTGGTATCAAAAATAGCTGAAATTCAGGGTTATTTTTTGATACCTAAGCGCGCATTGTAGCATAAACCAGTGTCGAGAAAAACTCGCTCAAAGCTGGACTAC
>CAUEEP010000840.1:0-35200 GCA_958450365.1 Mesorhabditis belari
ATCGAATTCGAATTTAAATCTCGACTCAAACTAGCATTTGTTATCTAAGTCTTCAGGGGACTCTTTAATGCTTTCTTTTTATTTTATTCTCTTTTCACCATGACTACCGGCTAACGACAGACTGCATTTTGTTTACTTCATTGGGATTTACCTGACGAAATTGCTTTTTAGAATCTTCGAATCTCAGAAAGTTTTTCAGAATCTTTGAAGAGATTTTGAAGCAATTTCGATCGTATTCAAAGATTATTTAACAACAATTTCTCTGTTAAAACTTTGATTTATACACTTTAGCTATTTGATTTGATTTTATGATGAGCAATGTCCAGAATTGCATTGTATCGATGCTTTGCTATTCAATTTGAAAGTTCTCTTTTCTCATCTTTATATAGAAATGTAGCTTTATTGTAAAGCTGATTGTAAATAAAGCTTATTATAAAGCTTATTATAAAGCTTATTGCAAAGATTATTGCAAAGCTTATTGCAAAGCTTATTGTAAAGATTATTGTAAAGCTTATTGTAAAGCTGATTGTAAATAAAGCTTATTATAAAGCTTATTGTAAAGATTATTGTAAAGCTTATTGTAGAGATTATTGCAAAGCTTATTGTAAAGCTTATTGTAAAGCTTATTGTAAAGCTTATTATAAAGCTTATTATAAAGCTTATTGCAAAGATTATTGCAAAGCTTATTGCAAAGCTTATTGTAAAGCTTATTGCAAAGCTTGTTGCAAAGCTTATTGTAAAGCTTATTGTAAAGCTTATTGCAAAGCTTATTGTAAAGATTATTGTAAAGCTTATTGTAAAGCTTATTATAAAGCTTATTATAAAGCTTATTGTATAGATTACTTCTTTCTTTTCTTTTTTTAAAACTTCAAAATCATGATCTCTTTTATCGATGAATCATCCTTTTAGGTGCTCGGTTTATTCTCGGAACTTTCCTCTCTCTCTTTTACAATTTGCTCGATTCCCCAAAAAAAGTCTCCCAAAAAATTGTCAACCATCAAATCGAGGCTTTGCATTGATTTCATTCAAACACACCTATTTAAAACTGTTCAACCAAATAGCTAAATCACAACGATGAACTTTCTCGCGAGGTTACTCAAGTAAGTTCTTGATTTCAAAGCTTATCAAAGATTTGTTCAGTCTCTTGAAAAAGATCCCAATATGGATTTACGTGTTTCTCGTGCTTGCAATCGTGCTCGAGTTGGTCTACACGATAGCAATTTTAAAAGTAAGTTTGAAAGCATGTGTGAAAGCAGCTGAAGCAGCTGAAGAATAATAGAGAAAAGCTTTATCAGAATAATAGAGAAAAGCTCCAAAGAATCTCCGGGATGTAGTTAGAACAGCACTTCCGTAATAGAAAACGTTCAAAACAGCTCTGTCTCTAAAGATCTTCAGTTAACCAACTGCGCACCACTCGACACACATTTTGAACGCTAATTTCATCTATGAAATTTGACTTTTTTAAAAACTATTCTATCCATCATGTAGCCAAGAACGCAACGAATATTTTGGTATAAAACTTGAATCGACTAGGTTTTTTTGGATTGTGAGAAATTTGACGGTGGCGCTGTGTTGAACGTTTTTTTATTACGGTGTTGTTTTAACTACATCCCCTTCTTACAGCTTCGTAAACAGGCTTCAAAAAGGAGCCCTAAAACTTTAAAGTCGAATATCTCGCGTTCATTGTGTTGAAACTTAAATGAACGCGATATACATCCCGAATCTCCAGATCCACAAGTTCGATTTATCAATAGAGTGCTTACAATCAGTTTTTCACTTACAAATAGTTGATAAGTTGATGATTTTTGACGCCTTTGTGCCCTTTTTGACGGTTTTTGACGCTTTATAAAACAAATTTTTGAAAAAATTCATACAATTTGATTGATTTTCTCAAAGCAGAATTGTTTCAAATGAATACTGATCGAAATTTGATAAAGTTCACCGACTCAATCCAACAAAAAGCTCAAGAAGTAATCAGGAGTTGTTTTCTAAAATCATGTCTTTTTTCGTTTCAGACCAGGCAAAGACAGAGCTCGTTTCAAGCCTGGACCTGATTTCTGGATCTGGCTCTGGCCTAGCTTTGTTTGGCTACCTAGCTTTGTTTGGCTACCTAGCTTTGTTTGGCTACCTAGCTTTGTTTGGCTACCTAGCTTTGTTTGGCTACCTAGCTTGGCTTGGCTTGGCTTGGCTACCTAGCTTGGCTTGGCTACCTAGCTTGGCTTGGCTACCTAGCTTGGCTTGGCTACCTAGCTTGCTTGGCTACCTAGCTTGGCTTGGCTACCTAGCTTGGCTTGGCTACCTAGCTTGCTTGGCTACCTAGCTTGGCTTGGCTTGGCTACCTAGCTTGCTTGGCTACCTAGCTTGCTTGGCTACCTAGCTTGGCTTGGCTACCTAGCTTGGCTTGGCTACCTAGCTTGGCTTGGCTACCTAGCTTGGCTTGGCTACCTAGCTTGGCTTGGCTACCTAGCTTGGCTTGGCTACCTAGCTTGGCTTGACTACCTAGCTTGGCTTCGCTTACAGATTCTAGCAGTACTGATTGGAGAATTAGCAAACGATTAAAGATTCTTAAACCATTCTATTTGGTTGGCCGTCAAATCTTTCGACTACTAACGTTTATAAATGAAAAATTCACCTATTTACCTACAATTGGCTCTAAATAGAAGAACTTTAGCATTCACTTTTCTATCTTTTTAAGCCAATTTGAGTTCATTCCGAAGTAAATTCAAGTGCAAAAATTTGTTTTACGTAAAAGTCGATCAAAAAGGTCTACAAAGAAATCGATTGTGAATAGATTATTCTGAAAATTTGCCACTTTGATCCACAGAAAACTATCAGTTGCTGTCAAAAGATGAAAGATAGAGCGCAAAAGTTAGGCGTATAGGCAAGTTCTGAATAATCTGTTCAGAATCCAGAATAATCTGTTCAGAATCGATGTCTTTATAGAGCTTTTCATCAAATTTTACAAAAAAACAAGTTTTTGCACTCGAATTTATTTGGAATAAACTGAAAATCGGCCAAATCGGCTTGAAATTATAGAAAATCGATTGCTAAACATCTTCTATTTAAAGCCATTGGTCAATTGATGAATCGCGTCTTCGGATTGTCGCCTTTTTTCACTACCCAACTTTGAGCTCTCATAAAAATCCAGAGACAAAACATTTGCAAAAGATTTGCACGTTATTTTGTAGACAAATAGTAGGCCTTTCTAATGAAGCAAACCGTAGGCCAATCGGTGAATTGATTCTTCCCAAAAAGCTTTTTAAATGAAGTGTCCAAAGACTTATCGGCTAACCTAATAGTTAGACCTGGCCCTGCTTTGCTTGCTTCACCTGGCTTACAGGCTTAGGATTGGAACGTCGGGTTGGAAGAATTAGATTAATAGGAAGAATCCTTGGCTAGAAAGAATTAGACTCGTCCACTTGTGTACTTCGTGTTTAAAAGAAAACACAAAAACAGTCCACTCAATCGATTTCGACTTGTCAATTTTTTGTTGATAAGTCGAGAAATTTTGTCTTTTGACCTAATCAAAACATCAACGGCTGGCCATGGAGTTCACCAACTTTGATACGCCATATCTACAGAAGTACTCGACAGAACCCATACAGACAGACATCAAGTGTTATGTATTCTGAAAGCTCAGGTTGAGCTCTACACGATGGTAGTAGTTTTTCTATATGTTTTCTATTTTATCCAGGTTTTTCCCCTTCTGAACACCAAAGTTGAAACCTAGAAATTTTCAAAGTCATTTTTCATCGCGATACCGTCGTCAAATCGTGGTGAAAGTGTGTTTTTTGGAATCTACGCAAAAAAATTGGCCCAGGAAAGGGGAATTTGAATAATTGCAACTGGGATATCTTAGCAGAATTGATTAGTGCTTAGATTTTTGATTTGAAGACAAATGGTTTTTTTTTTAAACTACGTACTCGTTGTGGGACAGTCTACATTCATCTCCATTAAGCCAGAGCGCACTAATTTTCGCTTCTAGAGTTTTCAATGGCATAGATTCTTAATTTGGTATTCATTGGACTTGAAGCAAATCATTGGACTTGAAGCAAAGCAAAGCAAATTCGTTCTTTCTAAATAACATTTTAAATGAAGTATATAAAGACTAAGATGTCGAAAGATCAATCGAATATTTCAGCTTGGAAAAGCCCTTTCCTACAATGATGGGAAATTCTTGTTTCACTCGTTCGCCGTGGTGAACATGCAGTTGCTAATGTTCCTTGGGACGATTTACATCTACTATCGATTTGCGGCCGCTTTTCCGTGAGTTTTTCGGAATTGAGCTTTCAATCTCATACTGAACTGAGCACTTAAACGTCGAAAAAAAGAAAAACTAGAATAGAAAGCTAAAAAACTAACATAGATAAAGTTAGAAAAACATACAGGGTGCGGCATAAGTATAGTTACAGACTCAGAATCGTGTATCGTAATGAAATATGAACGGATTCATGTAAACTTTATTTAAAATTAACAACAGTAATCATATTCATTTAAAAAATAACAAATTATTCAATATGGGCACCTTTATTCTTGATAACGGCTTTAAGACGCTTTGGATAACTTTCCACGGCGGCCCGCAGGGTACTTTGTGGAATTTCCGCCCAGTCTTTCTTCAGTACCTTTTTCAGACTTTGAATCAGTTTCTTAAATCAATGTTACAATCTTGTAACTATACTTATGCCGCACCCTGTAGAAAATTCTTGCTAGATCTCTGAAAAAGCCTCAAATCCTTCTCCATCGCTACTATATAATGGAAGAAGAAAGAAATGCGATAAAACAAACACACAGGTTCATTCAAGAAAATAAAACAATTTCAGCAATTTCAACAATTTCAACAATTTCATATAATTGAATATGAAAATAACATTTATGTTTCAGTGTCAAGAAACGGGATACTTTGTGGATTGCTTTGGGAGTGTTTGTCAGGTAAAATAACAATGAAATCGAAGATTTGTCAAACTTTAGGATATTTTTGGTATCGTTATTGCTCTTTGCGCACGCTTCTTCGATTTTCTATATGGTGAATAACTTTGAGTTTTGATTTTGGCTTGAGATTGAGATTTTTTGAGATTGAGGCTATGAGATTTTAAGATCAAAGTTGGATTCAAGGCTTGTCCTACGCATTTTCCTATGCATTTGTCTTGTCCTATGAATTTTGTCCTACGCATCGCAATTCGTTTATCGAACTAATTGAGATTTCTATTTAGTGAGCGACTTCTATATAGTGATTTGATTTCGATTTTTGAGACAAGATTGAGTCTAATCGCAAACCAATTTTGTTTCAACTACTTGTAAAGTCTTGGATTATGAATGGCGGCAATATCTAACAATTTTAAATCTTATAACGAGTTCTTTCAATATTTAAAGATTCTTCTATCCCGTAAACTAAAATTCTAAACTAAAATTTAGTCTAAACTCTAAAAGATCCAGAGATCAAGATGTCGTAAATCCAGAGATGAGTCTAAGCAAGTTCAAGATGAGTCTAAGCAAGTTTTGGCTCAATTACTTGAAAAGTCTTGGATTATTAATGGCTACAATGTCTTACAATACAGCAAATTCATTCAATATTTAATGTTTTTTCTATTGAACTAAATTCTAGAGTCCTCTCCCGTCCGAAGTCTCTCCTTGGGCGTATATCTCGATGACAGCTCTCGCTGCATGGATTCATCTCATTCTCTTCTTCATTTTTACTGATCTCATCTTGCTTGTGATCTATCTAATTCTGAAAATCCGAGGGAAAGTTACGATCTTCGGAGTAAATGGGTAAGTGAAAAGATGAAATCTAAAACAGAATTCGACCAGTCATTCTGTTTTTCCGGGCTCTAATAATCCGAAATAAACAAGCCCGTTGATATTCGCAAGGGAATGTTGCATTGATCTGAAGAGGTGAAAATCAAATGATAATAAGTCTGGACTATATGACGCATGTGGTTAGACCTTCCATCCTAATTCCTCTAAATTCATATAAGCTTTCGCTTTGTTAGCTGGCACGTTGCCAGAGTCGGGGAAAATTGAGAGTCGAGGGAATTAAAACCTTTTGACGCAAAATTTAGTCAACCATCTTGAGCTGTTGAATAAAATAAGGTGAATCAGCTGTTTGAATCAGCTGTTTTTCCGGGCTCTAATAATCCGAAATAAACAAGCCCGTTGATGTTCCACCAGACAACATCACTTTGTGCCCATGATAATCCGGCTTTGGAGTTGAAATTGGCATTTGTCAATTGGACCTGCTACAATTCCCGTAGTACAGGGTTGATATTCAATTGATTGCTGTTGAAAAATGAAAAATGGATGAGTCAGAGAAATGGGTTGCTTATAAGATGGAGCGCTCTAATACATATTCTTAAATCCTTACTGTTAACAGATAAAGAATGGCCTATAGGGTCACTCACGATTATAGCGCCGCACTTCAGAGGGTCTATTTTGGCCAAAATTCGGTCAAGCGTTCTGATTTTTCTGGAGTTAAATCTTAAGTATATCGAACGGTGCCCATTATCTAATCGATTCAACCTTTCAACTTTTTTATATAACCTTCCAAAGTTGGGAGCCGAGTTTCGCTCGGCACGCTACTCATTTTTGGGATTTTGAAGTTTTCATTTAAAAAGTCTTTAAGATTTTAATGTTTTTTTCAATGAATCATATTTACTTCTAAAATTTAAAAGCGATAGACTTTGAAAAATAAGATTTTCTCGTTCTTTAGTGGCTTCTCTGAATCCCCCATAAATTGTTCAAGTGAAAACAGATTATATTAAATGACTTTTGGTGACATTTCTCAAGAATTTTTGCATTTAAACTGCTTAGAGCATGTAAAATTTTGTTCATTAACATAAGTAATCGAATCTCAACGAGATTTTGACAAGATCGCTCTCAAAAATCCCAAAAATGAGTAGCGTGCCGAGTGACACTCGACTCTCAACTTTGGGAGGTTATATGAAAAAGTTGAAAGCTTGAATCGATTAGATAATGGGCACCGCTCAAGGAGACATACTTAAGATTTATCTCCAGAAAAATCAGGGAAATTGGCCCGATTTTGGCCAATCTAGGCCCTCTGAAGGCGCTATGGGCCACCGTAGATTAAGGTAGCGAGGTCAACAAGATCTAACTTCTTGAACACTTTTTTTACAAAATACTGTAGTGAGACACTGAATCTAACAGTATTGCCAAACTTTTCAATCTTTAGTTTCTTCATGAATCATCGATTAAAACAAGTGTTCATTGTGCTTGCATTGACGATCGCTTTCTTGGCATTCGGACTCTATAGAACGCTAACTCCTCCGAAAGTTGTGAGAGAAACAGTTGTTACTGAGGTATGGAAAATGGTTAACATCAACTAAGCTATGGCTTAGAAAATGAAACCTGGATCAGAGTTGAAAATCGTCTTGCTAACCGATATTCACATTGGACCGAGTGTCGGGAAGAGTCGGGTGGAGCAAATTGTGAACGATGTGAATCAATTAGAACCAGGTAATAGCTATGATGATTAACTTTAGCCTAGATTCAAGTAGTAGTTGGCTAAAACTTGCCAACTTCGAAAGCTACCGTAGTCTTATCCAAATCGCTTTTGTTGAGATTCTAGACTGAGATAAATTTATGCCAAAACAAACTACAAAGACAAATTACCGTATTTTCTCTAATAGTACTGCGCCGCGGCGAGCCGAGTTGGTGACTATTTTACGGTTTCCAAGCTTTCCCAGAAGCTCAACACTCAAATCCCCCACTAGATCTCATCATCAGCTACATTTTCCGACCCCACATCGATAGGTTCTGATAAGCGGTTTTCGAGATTTCGAGGAATTGAGGGAACGCTCAGGCTGCACTACTATTAGAGAAAATACGGTATAGAAGCGTTAGACTGTGTTATAATTATATTAAGAAATCAGCTCAGAACTACATCTTCAATAAGTTTTTCCTTTTTTCAAGAAAATCCAAATGTAGCCTAAATTCTAAAGCCAAAATAAATCTACCTAGACATTGTTGCCATTGCTGGTGATCTGGCTGACGGTTATGTGAAAGACTTGGGTGAAGCGGCAAGTCCTTTCTGCTCTCTGACACCAAAACTTGGAGTCTATTTTGCAACAGGTAAATTTTCTATCCAACTAAAATCTGAAATATTCTAGGAAACCATGAATACTTTCATGGCGAAGTCGATGAGTGGTTTGTTTGGTTGAAAGCGTGCAATATCACCGTTCTCCACAACGAGAATCGACGCCTTGATACAGGAAACGGGAACTCGATTTGCATTGCCGGAGTCGACGACTATATCACTTTGAAAATCCAGTAAAGACAGTGAAATCGAAAAAAGAAACAAAAAAATTCAGTCATCCTGGCCACAAAATGAATCCAAAGCAAGCATTGAGTGGCTGCAAAAAGGAGGATCTCGTCGTTCTCTTGGCTCATCAACCAAATGCCGATGATATGATTTTGACCGATGATCAGATTAATGGGAATTTGGATGTGATTCTTTCAGGTAGTTGAATTCGTTTTCTAACGATTATATCGTTAATTATATCGTACTTCTATTATATTGGGTTGTCCAGTTATGAATGCGCGTTTTTTACTATTTTGTAAATTTCTCAAGGTATCGAAATCAAGAAAAAGATATATATGAGTATTATTCGAAAGCTGAAGATCTCCTCTACATTTTGATATAAAAACTTTTTGAATTTGTCCAGCTTTTGGGCAAATTGACTGCACAGAAGAGGAGGTGACTAAAAAATGAAAGGGTGCCTTTGGATCAAGTTTTGGCTCCGCTCAAATTGAGTTAACCGTTTGATGTTTGGCCAATAGATATATCAATACAACTTTTTTTAAAATATAACAATTTCAGAGCATCTTTACTTTTCTTTTCTTTTCTGGGCGGTTATTTTACACCATAAAACTTGAGGAGTAGCTAAGCTGAAATGGATTTTTTTCGAAAACGACCTCTCCCTTTGTGCAGTCAATTTCCCAAAAAGTTGAATGAATTCAAAAACTTTTTTATTCCAAAATGTAGAGGAGATCTTCAGCTTTCGAATGATATATAACACTCATATACATCTGTTCAATATCTTGAGAAATTTACAAAATAGTAAAAACGCGCATTCATAACTGGACAACCCAATAGATGTTTATGACGAAGGAGTTGAGTTCGTTGATCTACAGAGTGTTCAATATTTATGGGGAACCAGTAGATTACTAGGTTTTGAGCTCATTTTGTACAAGTTTAAGACTGAAAAAAATGAAAGCACTTATCAAAGCGCCTAACTTTAACAGCTTTAAGTTACTTTTTTTCAAAATTAATGCCTTTTGCGCTGTTGCTTGTCTGGAAAAGCCTGTGGAAAGTCTGAGGAATTGAGTTCGTGACAAATTCTCGTTAAGCTTTCTTGGAAGAACCAAAAGTGGAAGGTGTTTCTAACACTTCTAATGTCCCGTTGATTCGAAAACTTTTAAATTGTGAAGAGTTTTTCATCGTTACTCACCAAAGAACACTCTTTTTCATCGGGTGATCCTTTGGTTATCGAGACAAATCGATTTTTGAAATATCAAACTTAATAAACTGTAAAAATAATCTAGAAAGTCAAGCTTTTTTCCAACTTCTATGCAGTGCTTTCTTGAGAAAGAAAGCACTGCATTCTTGCTGCCTTTCTTGCTTTCTTTCTTGCTTTCTTCATAAACCAATTTTGAGAGGTCTTGAACGACCTACAAGCTTCTTGAACGACCTACGAGCTTCTTGAACGACCTACAAGCTTCTTGAACGACCTACGAGCTTCTTGAACGACCTACGAGCTTCTTGATCGACCTACGAGCTTCTTGATCGACCTACGAGCTTCTTGAACGACCTACAAGCTTCTTGAACGACCTACAAGCTTCTTGAACGACCTACAAGCTTCTTGAACGACCTACAAGCTTCTTGAACGACCTACAAGCTTCTTGAACGACCTACGAGCTTCTTGAACGTCCTACGAGCTTCTCAAAAGTCCCCATAAATATTGAACATTCTGTTTACTGTGGCTATCCCGATAGTGAGATTTTGATACAAATTACATAGGCAAGACTTATAGTTTTTTTTTTACGAAAACCCGTGAATCTAGTGAAAAATGTGCGTAGATTTGAAATATCTAAACAAAAAAACCGTCAACTCTTTTGGTTTTTGAGAAAAGTCCTTTTCTAGAGCTGGATTAGCCGCACCCAACCCTTTCGATCCTTCATTCAAATTCTCTATCAAGAACAGTATCCATTTCAGGTCACACCCACAACGGGCAGTTCATCTTCTTCTGGCCGTTGACTGAGCTGGGCAACAAATACAATCACGGTCACTATCATAACAGGCCGACAAATACCCATATCCTTGTGTCAGCCGGAGTCGATTTCTTTGGCCCACCCATAAGGACAGCTGGCTTTTGTGAAATTGTTGAGTTAACTGTTAAGGGACAACAAGAAGCTTGAGAAAAACGGAAACTACCGTATTTTCTCTAATAGTACTGCACCCCGGTACTTGTACTTGTAGTTGATGCCTGTACTTTGGCATTCAGTTGATCTTTTTCAAAGTCTTTAGAGCTGAACAATGAAACATCAATAGTATTTACCGTATTTTCTCTAATAGTACTGCACCCCGGCGAGCCGAGTTGATGACTATTTTACGGTTTTCAAGCTTTGCAGAAGCTCAACACTCTAATCCCCCACAAGATCTCATCGTCAGCTGATTTCAGCTGATTTCCGAGCCCACATCGATAGGTTCTGATAAGCGGTTCTCGAGATTTCGAGCAATTTAGATGCACTACTATTAGAGAGAATACGGTAATCGGTCATATTCCAATTTTATCGAGTACCAAAGTGGTTTTGCATTTTGTGGGGATTAAAAAACTTGATTCTTGGGTCAAAATTGGGTTTACCTGAAACTTGGGTTTATGGATTTACTGAAATTACACTGAAATTACTGAAATTTTTACCCAAAAAAACGAAATACGTAATTCTTTCAGATGAAATCTAGCAAAATAGTGTGATTTCGAATTATTCAGGTTTATCAAGGTTTTATTGCGTCCCAATTACGCTAGTTTACTAAATCTCGAGTTCTTTTTTCTTCTAAATAATAGTTAATTGACTATCGAGCAAAATTGGTTCAGAAAAGAAAATGATTACGATAGAGAATGTGCAAAATAGCTTTAATACGATATATTCATTGTCTGTGATTTCTATTTGACACTAGCTGCTGCTGGCTGATGGCAAGCTTACACTAAAACACTGTGACACTGTGATGTGACACTGTTTTGTGACACTGACCAATATTTGTGACTTGTTCTATTCCATGTTCTATTCAATGACTTGTTCTATTCCATGTTCTATTCCATGTTCTATTCCCTGACTTGTTCTATTCCATTTTGTGAACTTTTTCTTCTGTTATGATCTGAAAATCTTTTTCTTTTACGGGTTTTATCTTTTCCTTTGGCCAAATTCTGTCATTTTTCTTCCTATTTTCAATTCTGAAATTTATTTACATAAACATTTTTCTTTGAAAATGATTGACTAGGGAAATGAATGAAAATAGGAAAAAAAGAAAAAAGAAAAAGGAAAGAAAGGAAAGAAAGGAAAGAAAGGAAAGAAAGGAAAGAAAGGAAAGAAAGGAAAGAGAGGAAAGAAAGAAAGGAAATTGAATCGGAAAAAGAAATTCTCAAAACACTAGCCCGTAAAGAAGAGAAAAGGTAGAGAAAAAGAAAAAAAAGGAGAAAAACAAATTTATTTCTTTTCATTTAAAAGAGCACCACGTATTTTTTAATGGAAATTTTCGCAAAGATGAGTGAAATTGAAAATTTCAAACAATTTTCAAAAGCTATCCCCATCCAAATCGATCAACATCTGCCGATCGCCGCCTTTTCGTTTCTCGATCTGAAAATGAAAGCTGTTAAGTTGGTTATGATTTCAAAAAGAAGCTCTTTTACTTTTCCAGCTCTTTTACTGGCTCTTAATGGCTCTTAATGACTTTTCATAATGCCAAAGAACTGGAACTTTTAAGTAGTAAAATCTTTGAGCTTCTGAACTATCATAAAAAGGTATTCAAACTTCTAAACTATAATATAAAGGTGTTCAAACTTCTAAACTATTATAAAAAGGTATTCAAACTTCTAAACTATAATACAAAGGTGTTCAAACTTTTAAACTATCATAAAAATGTATTCAAACTTCTAAACTGTAATATAAAGGTGTTCCAACTTCTGAACTATAATCTAAAGGAATTCAAACTTCTAAACTATAATACAAAGGTATTCATTATTATGAATTATTATGAATGAAGGCCCCAAAGTCTCTCATTTCTTCCTAGTCGAGTTTTGGATAAAAAGTTTTGCATAACCAAATCATAACTCTATCAAAGCATTGGTTCATTTCTTGGTTTTCTTTCTTTCTTGGTTGTGAACTATTAAAATAACAACAACAATTAAAATAACAACTACGAAACTATGAAATAACAACTCAAACAACAACAAAACAACTCAAAATCTGGGTGAACTCCAAAGTTATGATCCAGAAAAACTCCAAAGAACTCCAACCATACTTTTATGCAAATGAAAAGCAACAAAAAACGTTCCTGGTTCTCATTATAATAAACTTGAAAACTTATCGTGTTTCCTAACCTGTTCCTTCAAGTTCCACACTCCTTTCTTCTCTTTTTTCTTCGCCTCATCATCCGTTCGATCGGTTCCCGTTTTCGTCGCCTCATTATCCACATTTTTGTCCTTTATCTCTTTGCTGTTATTGTTGAATGAAGGAGTCAACTTTCGGACCATCTAGAAATTCAATCAAAATCGAAAATCGAATCCTTTAAATAGAGTTTAAGCGAGAAAAAGTGGTACCTTTAGAGGAAAACTCACATTTTTCAGTGGCATCACAAGTTTTCCTGAAGAGACTTCGGTCATCGTTGTCGTTTCCTAAAAGTAAAGGTTAATTTTGTCATCTTAAAGGTCGTGTTTTGTTTTATGGCCGGTTCTCGGTCGAAACTCGTATAATTTAGCATATAGTAGAGATTTTAATTCAGCAAAAAGCTCCTGCTACTTAAACACACATTCGTTCTCAATCAATGTCTCGAAAGTTGCCATAGTTGCCATGTCTCGAAGTTGCCATGTCTCGAAAGTCGCCAGAATTGACTTCTCTTGAAAAAAGACATTTATAGAGCGAAGAAAAACGAAGATAGCTCGGGAAAGGAGATTGGAGAAACTTGTGCGGCAGCTGCAACGGCCATATTTCCAACGTCTTTGTGCCTGGGATATAGGAATGGGTAGACCATCTCTTTCTAGACGGATCGTTCTAGACGTTCTAGTATCATTGTTGCACGAACATCGCGTTTGTACTGTAACATCGTTTCCACGTTGAGCCCAGGTAATCGTTTGCTCTTTCCCCGTGTTCTTGCCTCCTTGCATCCTTACAATTTTCCACAGTTGGAGAAGAATTTCCAATTGAAAGAACTCGACTAGCACGAATTTTGGTCTTTAGCAAATAATTTCCTCTTCTTCGTCATTATACACTCAAATTATTGTTACTAAATAGATTATTGTGAAAGCAAAAAAGGAGACAAGGAGAAAATGACAATCCTACGACTATAAGAAGTTGAATCAAAAGAGATCGAATACTACATACACTACTGGACAATGAAATATGATATTTGAAAAAAGATCGTCACTTTCGCGCGTCTGTAACTCCCTTGTCTTTACCGTATTTCTAAATATTAATATTACCATTGTGTAGCCCTTGAAAAGAGCTTTCAGAAAATGTATAACACTAATAGTTTAAACTCAAAGACAAGTGAGTTACAGACGCGCGAAAGTGACGATCGTTTTTTCAAAAATAAGATATTTCATTGTCCAGTACTGTATGTGATGCTGTGAATGTACGGTTACGTTAATGTACAGTTCAAAGCTTTCTGTGACTGTACTGTACCCATCTAAAACTCCACGTTACGCATCCAGCTAAATCGATTTTGTTTCTGGATCCTAACTAGTGTCTTTACACACTTTTTACTATATACTACACGAGTTTTAACCGAGAACCATCGATAAAAGAAATACTTTTTCTTAACAATTTTATAGTACTCATTGATTACAAGAAACTCAGTACTCATTGATTACAAGAAACAAGCTTACAACATTTCAACTCACATCTTTAGCACTCGTTTGCTTTGTCTCATTTTTTGATGATGGTTGAGCTGTGGGTTGAGCTTTGGGTTGAGCTTGAGTGCTTTGTGTCGTTGGTTGTTCAGCCACAGATGGACCCTCCCATCCCTCGCCACGCAAATGATCGGATGGATCGAAAAAGTTGAAATTCGGATTCATATCCAACGAGCTGCCATTTGAGTCGTTCTAAAAGGAATCAAAGATCTAATCAATGATAGGTTTTTTTAGTTTTTTTGTTTATTTTTAAGGTTTATTTTTAAAACCAATTCTGACATAACGAAGAGCCTTGAAAAATCAACAAGAAAATTCTTCCAGACTCAAACTGATGACTACTTTTTTCGGACACCCTATTTAGTAGATCAGGCATGGCAGATCAGGCATGGCAGATCAGGCATGTCAGATCAGGCATGTCAGATCAGGCATGAGATCAGTGATTAAAAAAAGTTCGCAAGTAGAAAAATTATAATTGTTGAAACTCACGTGAACACTTTCATCGTGCACTAAGCGTTTGCTTTGTCTCTTGTGAGAAATATCGGTGAAAGTGTTTGTCACAAATCTTGTCAACGCTGACATTTCTGAAATGAACAAAAGGTTTAATTTGGATAATCCTCAAAGAAGTTTCAGTAAAAATAAAACGAAAAGAAAAAGAAAAGAAAAAGAAAAGAAAAAGAAAAGAAAGATGTTGAAACTAGAAAATCGATGAAATCGATTTAATGAAATGACTAGACTCAAAAAATCAACAAATAACTTTGAGTGGGTTTGAGCTATTTTGGTTTGAGCAAGGTTTGAGCAAGGTTTGAGCAGGGTTTGAGCAGGGTTTGAGCAGGGTTTGAGCAAGGTTGGAGCAATGGTATTCATGGAATGAAATGATTCAAGAAATGAAAAAAATTCCAGATTTAAGAGAAAATTTAGATCAGTATTGTATTGTTTTAAAAAACGTTGTTGTCCAGCGTTGACCAGCGTTGTTCCAAGGCAAGTTTTTTGGACAAGGCCAAGGCCAAGTAGCCAAATTTTGGTTCGAGCCGGCTTACAAGAAGATTCTGGAGCTGCTAGAAGCAAAGAGAAGCAAAACTAGAAGCAAAACTTTGACTTGAGGCTTGACCCGAACTTGACCCGAACTTGACCTGAACTCTGAACTTGACAAAGCGTGGATCTGCTCTCAGCAGGACTTAAGCCTGATCTGATCTGTTAGAAGAAAGGCCTGCATCTGACTTTTACCTGATTGGCTTGGTTTAAGTAGCCCTGTTCTTGGCTTTTGCTAAAAAAAAATCATCAAAAGCTTTCAAAACCAGAATCTCCTTGTCCAAATCCTTACAAATTCGTATTAATAAATCCATAAACAATTGAAAAACAAGTGAAAGAACTAGTTTTTTCAGCCCTTTTTTTCTGAAGGGACTCCCTCTGAGAATCACCAATTAGTTGTGTGTTTCGGGAGAGTGACGCCGTCGTCTCGAGTGACCATCAATAATTGAAAAGGCAAAAAAAAAAGAGAAGAAGTGGCTTTTAAGGAAAACTTTAAAATGAAGAGAGAAAAAGCCGTAAGCAATTAGGATAAAACATGGCAAAATGTGTTTAAAGTCTAGCTTTGAGTTGAAAATTCGTCGCAGAGAAGCTTTTGAGATTCAAAATTTCGTAGATGTTCAAGAAAAATAGCTTTTTTTAGAGAATTTCAAATCACTTTTGAGCACAGATTCGTTTCGTTCTAAATTTAAAACTTGGAAAAGAGACAATTTTAAACAGCTATAGCCTTGAAATGGGCGAATTTTTGTTAGGAATCCAAGCTTTTTTTTTGGGTTACTAGTTGCTATTGGGTTGATGAATTGGAAAGTGCCGGCTATTGTCATATGTGACAGTTTGAGCACTTTCTTCAAAAGAAACCCATTTTGGTGTCAATGGAAAAGTTGTAGAGAATCAAAAATCAAGCTTATATCCAAATTTCCAAGAAGATACCAAAAAGATACTTAGTAGTTTCGCTTAAAATTTGTGTGTTCTGTGTGTTCCTTGTGTGGCCGCGTAATCGCTCGTCGTCTGGCGCAGGGCTTCTACATAACCTCCTTCCCTCTCCCTTTGCCTAACTACTCTAGCCGGCTCCGAATCCTCAAATTGGACATTGACTTCTCCTCAAATCAAGGCTAATCTCAATCTATTGCGTTGGTGAATTGAAAACCGCGAGCGATTGTCATATGTGACAGTTTGAGCACTTTCTTCAAAAGAAACCCATTTTGGTGTCAATGGAAAAGTTGTAGAGAATCAAAAATCAAGCTTATATCCAAATTTTCAGAACGATTCAAAAACTGGTTTTCAAGAAATGCGAAATTTGCGGATTTTCACAAAACTTGCAACAAAACTGGCATTTTAAGCGAGATCTTTTTGGAAATTTGGCTATAAGCCTAATTTTTGATTCTCTACAACTTTCCTATTGACACCAAAATGGGTTTCTTTTGAAGAAAGTGCTCAAACTCTCTATCGGACATCTCCAGTCCTTCATTTTTGAGTCTCACACTTGTCTCACACAGAAACCAAAATCCTACTACGAAAGAGGAATCCGCAAATTGCCTGTAAAATGGGCAGAAGTCGTCAATAATAATGGAAATTATTTGGAATGAATTCATGGTTTTATGTTGAATAAATTTTAGTTCAAAGCCCCGCAGTTTTCAATTCACCAACCCAATATTATCAGAAGGTATTGTCTTGATTTCTGGGATATCGAGGAACTGGTGTACTGGGAGTTGCTGGATAGCAAGACGACCCTTCATGCAATCAAATACAATGAACAATTGGAAAAGGTGAATGAATCCCTAAAGAAGAATAGGCCCTTCAAGTCAAAGTTCGTTCTCCACCATGACAACGCGCATGTTGCAAAAATGACTCGCTCTAAAATAAACAGCCTTGTTTGGGAACTTTTGGCACATCCCCCATACAGTCCGGACCTTGCCCCTTCAGATTATTATTTATTCCGGACCATCAGTAATGAGCTTGCGGGAGAACACTTCGATTGGGAAGAAGCAGTCAAAAACTGGCTCGAAAAGTTTTTCGATTCAAAACCAAAATCGTAGTACGAAAGAGGAATCCGCAAATTGCCTGTAAAATGGGCAGAAGTCGTCAAGAGTAGTGGAAACTATTTGGAAAGAAGTTATGACTTTATGTTGAAGGATTTTTGGTTCAAAGTCCGGCAGTTTTCAATTCACCAATCCAATACATTATGCTAGTTAATAGCGGTTCAGAAATTTCAATTTTTGACTGTTAAAGTATAATAAAACAGAGATCAAAAATTTAAAACTGTATGCAAAATCTAAAACCTTATCCAAATTACTAAAACGAACACATTTAGCATTTCGATTAGTCGAGACTTTAGCCGTGAAAATGTTTGGTTTAGAGCTGAGACACAAAGACACACAAAAAGACCCAAAGAAAATGAGAAAATGAGGAACGGACGTAGCGGAACACATGTGGTTATTGTTTAGAGAGGAATAGGTGAAAAAGAAGAAAATTTGGGGAGAAAGATTGAAGACTTGGAGAGAGAATTCGATGAAAATCCCTTTGTCGCTGGATGCCATCTGGCCACCTCTTTTCACCACTCTTTTCCCCCTAATTTGACCCCTCCCCTCAGTCCGGGCAAGTGAGTCACGGTTGAGCGAATGGCAATGAGAATTTCGGGGAATAGTTGAGCGCGATTTGGGCTTACAAGGCTTACAAGGGGCTTACAATCAAAGCCTGAAGCTAGGTCCTAACCTGGCCTAGCTTCATCTAAATCTAGATCATAAATATCATAAACATAAATAGAGCCTAGATCCGTCAAAAGCCAGGCTTAGACTAGGTTAACCGATAAGTCTTTGGTCGATAAAGCCGACGCTTTTTTACACTAGCGCTTATAAATGAAAAGTTTATCGATTGACCTATGGCTGCTCTAAAAAGGAAATGTTCATTGTGAACTTTCCTTCTTTTTAAGCCAATTTGAGTCCATTCCGAAGCCACTCTCCAGTCCAAATTCAAGTGCAAAAACTCGTTTTTCGTAAAACTCAATAACAGGCTCTACAAAGAAATCGGCTGAACAGATTGTTCTGCGGATTTGCCTAACTGCACTCTAGCTTTGATGTATTTGTGTTAGCACTTTTGTGCACAAAGTACACTATAAAGAGGAGTACAGTAAGTGTAAGTTACTTCAAACAGAGGACTCAATATCACTGTAATTGAATTGGGAAAACAGAAATGGTAAACAATTAGGAAAACAGAAACGGAAAACGATTAGGAAAACAGAAACCGTAAACGATTAGGAAAGCAGAAACGTGGCCTTTCTGGTGCCTTCAAAGTTTGATCTTCAAAGAATTCTATAGACTACTTACAATGATAAGTAAAATTTGACATCGTAGGATATCAAATTTGATATCGTAAATGTTGAATTTTACAAGCAATATGTACGAGAAAAGCAGGTGATCAAACTCTTTTTAATTGTAGACAGAGAAAAAGGTAGTTTCGGGCATAATTGAGATGTTTGTTTGTTTGAACTCTTAACGATCCGCATCAAAATTCGATAGAAAAGCGGTGGACAAAAAGGGTAAATTTTTTTGATTCAATAGACATTCAATCAAAAGCAAAATGGGGCAAAAGAAGCAAAAAACTTGAACAGAAAAAAGAAGTAGTGAACGTTTTTGGGGTGAATGAAAGGCTGATCAAGCTTTTGGATAAGGTATAAAAACTCCGATGAACTGACGAGCACACAAAGTTGAACTTTGAACTTAAATGAAATGGAAAAGCACCTTTTCTAGTGCACTGACAATGCGTAATTCGTTTTTCTCACGCCGACAATGTAAAATTTTACTGGAAAAAGGCAGATTGAGAAGGATCCAGTTTGCCAGAAGAGGTGCGTCTCCGTTTTTGTATCCAGAATACACCACCAGGCGCTACCGGATCACTGTTTCAAGAACACAACAAGTTAGACTTCAAAAAAAGAACACAAAGGACAAATTGAAAAGCTAAAGCTAGCAAAAAGAGGCTGGTGCTAATGTGAAGAAGAATCGAACTCGAACAACAATAAAAAGTGGTGGCAGAGAGGAAAGGAGATGGATGAGGACAGAGATCTGGTTCTGTGGGAAAGAGGGTGGCTCTGCGATCTGTCCATTCTTGCAATAGATGTCAGTGTAAAATGGCTGAGAAATGGACGAATGGAAAGGGTGAGTAAGCAAGCATTTGACAACCATTTGACAATGCAATAAGGGTGCAATAAGGGTGACAATGGGAATGTAATGAGTAAGTTGCAACTATGAAACACCACGATTTTGACTAGTGCACGAGGGTAAGGTAAGCCAAAATGTTAGCCATTGGAAACAAAGCTAATGCCAGTTTACTGCAAGCTAATGCCAGTTTACAGCCTCTAAAACCTAAAGCAGAAATCTGGATAAGCATACTAGGTTAATGCAAAAGAAATTTTGGGTTTTTATAAATATTAAAATTAAAGGGTATTAATCGCGGCCGGGTGACCATAAAATTTTTTTTACGCCAACCACCTGTTTTTTTATTTTAATATCGCTGATTTAATTATAAAAAAGAATAAAAATCACCCGGCTAGAGTGATTTGATGGGTTTACAAATTTTTGGAGACGCTGCAAGGCTCGCGTAGTTCATCTACAAGGTAAGTGCGAAAGTAAAGCAAAAGTCAGGCATTATGTTTTCTTTTTGTTTTCTTTTTGTTTTCTTTAGCCTTTCGATCTACATTTTTGGTTTTTAACATCTCTAGATGCCTTTTTCAAGATGGAGATTTTATTTTTAGATAATGCAAAAGATCATTAAGCTAATCTAGCTTATGGTTTTCTAAATACTCTTGTTTTTTCGAAAGCCAAGAAAACTTATGTTAGGAAACAAAAGAAAACCACAATCGAATGGAAAAAAAAGATCCAATTGCGTCAATCAAAGCGCTGAAGATGGGGGAGATCCAGTCATTTCTGTTGAGGATGCGCTGGAAATTGACTAAGATAGGAAGCCAATCTGAGAAACTGCTGTACTTGAGCGAAGATGAAAGTGAGCAAGAGGAAGAATTATAGATTAACAACTTATTTGTATTGTTTTTTGTGCTTTTTATTTTGTTTTTAAATTTATCTGCAATTAAAACTCGATCGATCTAGACTGTGCTGAGGTGTCTGAGTGACGATCTTGTTTTTTTCCAAGCCTTGCAACGTCTCCAAAAAGTTGTAAACCCATCAAATCACTCTAGCCGGGTGATTTTTATTCTTTTTATAATTAAATCAGCGATATTAAAATAAAAAAACAGGTGGTTGGCGTAAAAAAAATTTTATGGTCACCCGGCCGCGATTAATACCCCCCTTTAAATTAAATCGAAATCCCTTTAGGTAATAATTTATTCTAAGCAATAAGCACTATCGTTGTCTATAGCGGTAATAAACGATAAGCCCTATCGTTATCTATAACATCCCTCCAACGTCGCTTCAGATTACGGATCCCCTTTTCGAAGAACTCTTGATTCTGTGATTGAAAGTAGTCGGTCACCCAAAGCTCGACCTCTTCTCGACTCGAATTCTTAAACTCGCAATTCGCAAGAGAATGTTGCATTGATCTGAAGAGGTGAATGATAATAAGTCCGGACTATATGACGCATGTGGTTAGACCTTCCATCCTAATTCCTCTAACTTCATACAAGCTTTCGCTTTTTGAGCTGGCACGTTGACAGAGTCGGGGAAAATTGAGAGTCGAGGGAATTAAAACCTTTTGACGCAAAAATTCGTCAACCATCTTGAGCTGTTGAATAAAATAAGGTGAATCAGCTGTTTTTTCGGGCTCTAATAATCCGAAATAAACAAGCCCGTTGCTGTTCCACCAGACAACATCACTTTGTGCCCATGATAATCCGGCTTTGGAGTTCGAATTGGCATTTGACCCTTGCTGAGCCATTGCCTTCTTCGATAAGTGCTATCGAAGTGAATCCACTTCTCGTCCATCGTCAAGATATTCTCAAAAATGGCTTCTTTTCGACTTGAGAAGCAAGATATGGCTGATCGAAACGCGACTCCACCTATCTAAAGCTCTGACTTAGAATCTAAAGCCCTGATTTATTGGGTTGGGGAGAATGAGTCGGCGCCAAACTTTAAAGGGACTTTTTGCACACATAAAGCCTTCTTTAAACATACGTTTGGTTTCATCAAAAGGATCCACTATTTCTCTACAAAATCACTTTTGAGAGATTCCACAAAGCTTTTCTTTCGTGGAGTTTATGAACTTCCAAACGCAGCTGGTTAAAATGGCAAAGAGTCCGACTCATCATTTGAACAGTTTCTTTCACATAAACCTTCTTTGGTGTTTATATAAAAAAGATAGAGCACATTCAATTACTTAAGTTGCCAAATTTGCAGGAAGATCCCACCAATGGTTTTTTCTAGATCACAGTTTGTAGTTTTTGTGAAAAAATGGCTTTTTCTTGAGCGGAGGCGCTGTTTGAATTTTCTTTTAAATGTCATTTTGTAGAGAATTAGTTAACCATTCTACTCATATCAAACGCATATTATTTGACGAAGTCGAATAGAAGTTTCAGACATTTTTTTGATTTTCGGCGCCGACTCATTCTCCCCAACCCAATAGAATCTAAAGCTCTGACTTAGAATCTAAAGCTAATATCAATTAAAAAATGAAAGCTCTGACTTAGAAAAAGAGTAAAAATAAAGTAAATATCCAAGAGTACAAATATACAAAAAAATTAAATAAGATTTTCAGATTAAAAAATCAAACATTTATAAGGATCGAAATTTCTTTTGCATCAATTTAGTAAGCAAATGGATCAAAATGGATTTAAACTTATTAACACTTTAAAACTTTTTAAATCTTCGCTTGAGCACGTTCGACAATTCCAATTAGCTTGAATCTTTGAATCTTTGAATCTTTGAATTTCTTTTCATTTCTTTCTTTATTTCATTCCTTAACAATGGGAATGAAGCAGTTTTACAATAATCGATTGGAATAGTTTAATGGAATTGTAATGGAATATTGTAAGGTTTATGAATGGATATAAAAATGCTGGCTGGGCTTGCCTAAGATCAACAAAGTCTAAGTCTAACCGACTTAGACTTTGTTGATCTTTATATTGCTTGGAAAAAAGCGTAGAGCGTTCAAAGCTTTCAAAGAAAAAAGCGTTCAAAAGATTCCAGACGCTAATTAACATTTAAACTATTTAATACAAATGTTTACCCAAGTAAACCTGCATAGAAATGAGTGCTGTTATCTGCGATGTGTAATTAGAGCCATGCAAAAATGCTCTCCTTTTTTCAACGATCAAGTGGAACGTTTTGAGGCTTTTTTTGGCTTTGAGGGGTAAATGGAGAGAGAAATGAACGAATAGGAGTGTTTTTTTTAGTGAAATCATCTAAGCGATCAGGTTTTCTTCTCAGCAAACTTCTTCAAAACCAACTTGTTTTCTCTTTCTAGAAACAGTTCGTAAACTGGAGTTACAGCTGGGAAAACGTTTTCTTTATTGATTTGCAATTTGATTTGCAATTTGATTTGATCTAAACTTTTACTTAAAGTTTAAAGAAGTTGAAATTTGTAAATACACTTGCTTCAAAAACCCTAGACAAGCCAACGATAGTGGAAATCTATGCAAGAATTTAACCATTGATTGATTGTCGGTGATTGTCGGACGCTCACGTTAAGCCACAAAATTAATGATTCAAAGAACGTTTCAAAGAACGTTTCAAAGAACGATTCAAAGAACGATTCAAAGAACGATTCAAAGAACAAATTTCAAGAATTCGCTTTTAGTTTACTATGACGAAAAAAGCAATGATAGACAGAAAACAGTTTGGTTTTGGTTTTCGAAAGTGTTTCAGGGTAATCAGATAATCACGAAATTCAAGCGTTCACATACACTACTGGACAATGAAATATGATATTTGAAAAAAGATCGTCACTTTCGCGCCTCTGTAACTCCCTTGTCTTTACCGTATTTCTAAATATTAATATTACCATTGTGTAGCCCTTGAAAAGAGCTTTCAGAAAATGTATAACACTAATAGTTTAAGCTCAAAGACAAGGGAGTTACAGACGCGCGAAAGTGACGATCGTTTTTTCAAATATGATATTTCATTATCCAGTACTGTATTTAGCAAAGTTCAAAGAGTGATATTTCACAAAGAACCGCTCAAACTAGAAGTCTGAAATTATTACTGAAGAAGTTTTTTGGTTTGTTCATTCTCCAACAAGTTGAATCTCAAACAAGTTGAAACAAGGGTGCTGAATCTCCAACAAGTTTTGAGGTCATCCCTATTTGCCGCCATGATCGATTAGTCATGGCCATCAGGCATTTAGTCAGCATCATTTAGTCAACAGAATTTAGCTGATAATGCCAAGTTGTATCTAGCATTAACTCGCTGCAGTAAAGCTTGCTTGGAAGCTGGCTTGCTTGTAAGCTGGCTTGCTTGTAAGCTGGCCGAGAGCTTGACAAGAGGTCAAGAGCGGTGTATCTTCGTCGGAAGGTCAAGGGTTCAATCCCACTGGCTTCTTTTTCTCATCAGTATGGTTTTTTTCCTAAATATGGGACTTAGGGGTTGTGCGTGTGTATTGTTTTTACCAAATTGTGAATCAATGTACAGTTGACTCTCTCTATAATGGGACTTTATATAGCGGAAAACTCTATAGAACGGAATGGAATTTTCTAACGGCCGACTCTAAGCTATATAAAACGGCACTCTGTATAACGTAAAAAATTTTTCGTCGCTTCCATTCCTTTATAGAGAGAGACAACTGGATTTTATTTGGTGTGTAAAGTTTTTAAAACTTGCAAAACTTCTAGGTTTCCATCAGATCCGAAACGATCTAAATTAAGGATTGAGTTTCGAGAAAAGAATGTAAGTTAGTGTTTATTTTTAGCACAGAGTAAGTAGAACTTGTTCTGAACCTATAAGGAAGTCCTAACAAAAAAAGAAGCATTCTATCTCCAGTGACTTCTTTAGCATTCGTTCTATTCCCATTCCCAGTCCGTTTTTCCAAGAAAACTAATGACTTTTTGTCTTTTCTGAAAAACCCCTTTTTTTTCCTCATTTTCTCTACTTCTTTTCCTTTAGCACATTTTTCTTTAGCTATTTTGAGCGTACAGTCGCGTACTCGTTAGCCATTTTACCAATAATTTGGTGAAAATTCAAAGATAAACTAAACTATTATAGTCATTCGATAGCTCTGAGTCTTTTCTTAAAACTAGTCTAAAAAATTGCTGAGAACTTTCTGCAAAATAGATAATAAAGGGCCATAAAGACTTGAGTTGACATTAAAAATAATCATCATTAGTAAATTATTGGGTTGTTGAATTGGAAACTGCGGGCTATTGTCATCTGTCACAGTTTGAGCACTTTCTTCAAAAAGAAACCCATTTTGGTGTCAATGGAAAAGGTGTAGAGAATCAAAAATCAAGCTTATATCCAAATTTTCAGAACGATTCAAAAACTGGTTTTGAAAAAATGCCAATTTCAAGAAATGCCAACGAATTTTCACAAAACTTGCATTTTAAGCGAAACTACTAAGTGTATCTTTTTGGAAATTTGGCTATAAGCCTAATTTTTGATTCTCTACAACTTTTCCATTGACACCAAAATGGGTTTCTTCTGAAGAAAGGGCTCAAACTGGGACATCTTCAGTCTCCATCTCCAGTCCTCGATTTTTGAGTCTCACACTTGTCTCACACACAAACCAAAATCCTACTACGAAAGAGGAATCCGCAAATTGCCTGTAAAATGAGCAGAAGTCGTCAATAATAATGGAAATTATTTGGAATGAATTCATGGTTTTATGTTGAATAAATTTTAGTTCAAAGTCCCGCAGTTTTCAATTCACCAACCCAATAGTATCGGAATGTGTTAACCTACCGTAAATACTGTAATAGTACCCCACCGCCCTCGTACAGTCGCGTAGTCGCAAAAGTTTTTTAGTATTTCATTTTTTTCAAAGAGCCCGTACTTTCAAAAAGTGCGTCTTTGGTATCAAAAAATAGCCCTGAATTTCAGCTATTTTTTGATACCTAAGCGCACATTGTAGCATAAACCAGTGTCGAGAAACACTCGTTCAAAGCTAGACTACGCAACACTCCGCACGGTTATTATGGGGGTGGGGTACTATTCTAGTATTTACGGTAAGTCTTCCCGAATTTAGACTAAAGTGTATCATTGGAAATTTGGGTAATTTTCCAATGCTTTCGAATGAGATTAGTCATAAAATTTGTCATAAACAAATTGCCTAGTTTTTGTGATTCACTGAGATTTTCAAGGGAAAGAGATTTTTACGAGATTTCTCTTTCAATTTGAACAGATGAGAGGAGCTGAGTCAGAGATTTGGGCAAAGAGACGTTTCTTGCACTCCAAAAAAACGATCGCAAATAAGAAAAGCTTTAATGGAAAGATTTTTTAAAAAAAAGAAAGGAAAATTCTTCGAAAATAGTACTTTCAAATGTTTATTTGAACTTTATTTACAAGTTTACGCTTTATTTACAAGTACAAGTACAAGTACAAGTACAAGTACAAATACAGGTACAAGTACAAATACAAGTACAAATACAAGTACAAGTAGAAGTATAAGTAGAAGTACAAGTACAAGTTATTCAGAAATTTTTGAAAAGCTTGAAAATCTTGAAAAACTATAGATTTGAAGGTAAGTACTTTTAAAAGTACAAATTTTGATTTTTCCCATTTTTTTGAATCGGTTCAGTCTCTCAAAATCGAACTGAAAAGAAGAAGAAGAAGAAGCTAATCTTAATTACAAGTCTATCAATGAAAAATTTTCTAAAGATCTATTTGGGAAACGATTGAAGCATGAGATTTAGATGTAAATGTTGAAAAAGGATTATCAAAGTTGCACTTTTGTTGAAATTCAATACTTCTCAAATATAATAACCTAGGCAAATGAATTCATCTCTCCACTCCCTTTGATGCCCACAGAAGATAAAAGACAAATGAAACCAAATGGAAAATGAAACTGATGAAACCAATTGGATTTGATAATAGAGAAGAATGGGTTATGGTTGAATCTGAGGAAAGAAAATATGAAAAGAGATTCGAGGAAGATGCAAGATGGAGCACCGAAGAGATCAGAAGAATAATGCGAGATAAACTATCTTTGAAACTATCGGTATATCTTTGAAAAATGAAATAGAATGAAATGAAAACGAAATAGAATGAAAAAATGAATGAACAAGTAAAAAACCCAGGTCAATTATTCGTTCAATCATACAATTTAGCCTCATACATTTAAGTAATAGACTGAAATGTGACCTTTACGTGGGCTGAGAAACGAGCGAAAACGAAAAACTCTCCTTGACCTCTCCGGGTCAAATTACAGGTCACTGGGAGATCAAAAGTAAGGAAAAAATATCGGTTTGCTTTGCGTTTTTTCTGGAAGAAAGTTCAGATTCAGAAATCTCAAGTAGACAAGTGATCAATTTGGAAGAAATTTGGGGAGAAAGTGAATCAAATCAAAAAGAGAACCGAAGGAAACTCTGAGTGTTAGTCTTGATCGAGTTTTGTACGATTGCGAGAAACTTTATCAAGCTAGAGGCTCAATTTCAAGTTTTATAAACAGCTCCAAATATCAGACCGATTTTTGTCGATTGACAAACCTTGTAAGTAGCATTTACAGATTACTTACAGTAAGATTCCATGGATTCCATGGACATTAAGATTACTTACAGTAAGGTTCCATGGCGCTTTCAAATATCTAGAAGCAGTTAACAAAATTGGATACTTCTGCATCTTTGCCCCATCAACCAAAACAAGATAAATGTAAATTTCGATCAGTATTTCAAGTTTGGTAAAGGTGAGGAGAAAATAGTAAAAAAAGGACTTTATTAGGCTTATCTGGTTTTGGTTTATCTGGTTTTGGTTTATCTTCATTATTTCTAGCTTAAATCTGTTCAAAACCCTATCAGAACTAGGATAAAAGATGTTAAAATTAAGATGAAGAAGATCAAAGAAGTAAGATGTCAAAGAGCGATCTACTCTAATCTCTAATCAATGTTGAAGTCAAAGATGTCAAAGATTGCAGTTTGCAATCTCAATTTACAGATTGAAGATGCTGAAGTACCCAAAATTAGAACAAGTAATGAGAACAAACAATGCAAGAGCCTTTGGTGGAAAAGTCTAACCGATAAAAGAACCCTAAAAGTGTTCTAACCGGGTCCTAGGACTTGTAAAGTAAAGCAAAGTCAGGTCCAGATTTAGCTTCTTCTGGGTCTAGGCACTTTCAGATCCAGATGCAGTAAAGCTAGGTTAGGCCAGGACTTGATTTGGCAATTAATAAAGTAAAGAAATGGCAAAGAAATTAATGGCAAAGAAAATGGCAAAGAAATGAATGAAAGAATTTGGAATCGAAAATTTGGAAACGGGAATTGAACCCTCGACTTTCTGCTTATGGAAAAGATGCTCTACCACCGAGCTATTGGCCGCTTCTATCTCCAAAAAGAAATAAGGAAGACAAGAAGAAAGAGAGGAAAAAGTAGAAGAAAAGGCAGACAAAAAGACAGAAGAAAGAAGGGAAGAAAGAAGGGAAGCATGAGGGAATTAACGTCAAGCAGAAGAAGAAAGGCAAAGTTGGGATTTCTCATTAGAGAAGAAATTTCTCAGATTTCTGTGACACAAATTTGATACGAGTTATTGAGTACATAAGAACTGGAATGAGTAACAAATTTACATGAGTAAATGAGCAAAAAGTGCCCAAAAAGTACCCAAAAAGTGATGAAGTGAAAAAAAACTTGTTCCCCGTTTCGCCAAATAATTCTCAAGTGATTTACCATGAAAATTCCGTAACTGAAAGAGAGATCAAAAGCATTTGGATGGAGAAATGTCTTTGCCATCTTTTTTTTGAGGGCGCAGTGCATCCTCGACAATACTCAACAATTTCTCTTTCCTGTTCCCTGTTTCCTTTTCCCTATTTCCTTTTCCCTTTTCTTTTCACCTGTCTCCATCGAAGCATGTAAAGAAACAGACACATCAACACGCAAAGGATTCACCCATTCACAAAAGACATTTACTCACGCACATCACGTCATTTGTTCAGTGAATGAACTTTCTCGTTTTTTTGGAAATTCTGGAGTTGACCTGGACCTGGACTGGAGTCCGGGCTTTATCTACGTGGTGAGCTTAGGCTCTATATTCATATTTTTAAGACAATCATCAACAAAACAATTATCACAGGATGCGGCAGAAGTTAAGACTAGCTGGATTACGGTATTCAGTCTAGATTAGGATATTCAGTCTAGATTAAGGTATTCAGTTAAGATTAGCTGGATTATGGTATTCAGTCTAGTTCTGTCCTTTTCAGAATTCTCTCTAAAGAATTCTCTAAAGCTTCCTGATTTTTTGATGATACTTTATTCAGATAATATAGTGAAATCTTATAAATCATAGAAAAATGCACAGCGGGTAGAGACTTTGTCCCTTTCTTTTGTCTCTACATTTATTGCATAAATTTAGAGACAAAAGAAAGGTAAGAAGATACATGATAGAGTGAAAATGCAAATAATCAGCAGCCGCGTAGCCGCGAAAAAGCTATTGAAAAATAGTAATAAGCTTTAAATTCTGTGGAACTGGTAACTACTGGTAAAAAGTGAACGTTTTTTTTGCTGGTTGATGGCAGAACTGAGAACTGTGAAGCAAAACAGGTATAGCAGGTATCAATCCGAAATCGATCTCACTACACTTGCCACTTCAGTGATCCCCCTCTCCCGACTCTCCAGTGTGCCAATGTCACCCACCCACCCAGCCAACCCATTGAATGAATTCCACAATGTGTTCACATCTAGTCACACCAATCCAGTCATACCAAGTGGAAGAGAACCCATCCAACCCACACACAAACACGCATCGATGCACACAAAGCTACTCGACCCAGTCACACAGGAGTTACAATTTTTTTTTGTTGCTGGTTGATGGCAGAACTGAGAACTGTGAAGTTTGATTGAGTTTGGAAATGAAAGTGAATTGTAAAGGTGAAATGCGACTTTCTGAACATTTGAGCACTTTAAAATAAAAATTTTTGATAATAGAATTCTAATCGTAACTTGATTAAGATATTCCGTTGGCCAAATTGTGAGCAAAGTTTGGACTATGTAGCTTGAGCTTGAAAAACTACACAATCCAATAACAAGTCTAGATTGGCTAACTCGCTTGGCTTGACTTGTAAGTCTAGCTTGTCCAGGTATGCACTTATCCAAGCAACCAACCGCAAAAACCCGCTTAACAGCGGATTTTGTCGGCCATTAACATGACGCAGTCGCGAACGCGCTTGTTTACGGCTCACACGACCCGGGTTCGACTCTCGGCTGTGTCGTGACTTTTGATTTTTTTTAAAATGAAATTTGAGATGCACAACTACATAGAATTCTAAGCCTAAGAAACGAAAAATCATGCAAATCGACCCACGGGGAGCCGAGGACTCGCGCGTACAGACCGACGGACGGACAGACAGACGGACGAACAGACACTTGCCTTTTATATATAGTAAAAGCTACGCGACTGATTTGCTAAAACTTACATTAAATTCCCGCTCTTAAATGTAAATTTGGCGTGAGACGCAAATTGGGCGGCTGTTTTAAGTCGAATAACTCGGCAGGAAATGATAGGCTTTACAAACGGATTTCAGATTCAGAATCAGGGAGTTTTCAGCCGCCTAGCTCAATAGCTCGAATAAAAGTCACGGACAGACGGACAGACAGACAGTGTTATATATATATATATTAAATACAGCTTGATAAAGGTTAAATCAATAATAGGTCTAATCTTAAATTACAAGTTAGTTTTGGGAAAGAACAAGAAAAGCTGAGCTTGGACTTGCATGGCTTGATTTTCCAATAACACATCTGCTAGCCAATGCAGAAGATTAGAACCAAAAAAAAATGAAAAAAACCAAAAAAAAACAAGTGCTTTCAAGCAAGGGTGGTGCGTAGAAAGTGAGTGGGAAAGAAAAATTGGGGGTTCATCGGCTGAAAGCGACTTCCCTTTTGGATCGGATGTGAGAGGAGAGAGGACCCACAAAGTAAATACAACGGGTCCATCAATGAGATTGGGAAAACCACAAAAAAGCTGGACTGGGCTGGGCTGGGCTGGGCGTTGACCCTGTGGATCATTTTCCGGAAAAAGATCAAAGCATTTGGAAAAAGAGACGAAACTTTTATAAAGTCGGCTGAAATCATAGCCCAAACCGACTACATTCCACACACTAAACAAGGGAAATCCCAATTCTAGCCTAGTTTTTACCTTTGATTTCTTAGGCGTTTACAATTTTGTTTACAGATTGCAATCGACGTTACCAGCTTGTAGACAAAATTTGGGAAAAATCGACCGAGAAACGATTGGGAAAACGATGAGGGAAAGATGGTAATTACCGTATTTTCTCTAATAGTAGTGCACCCAGAGCGTCACCTAAATTGCTCAAAATCTCGAGAATCGCTTATCAGAACCTATCGATGTGGGGTCGGAAAATGTAGCTGACGATGAGATCTAGTGGGGGATTTGAGTGGAGCTTTGAGGTAACGGTTGATACAGTCTCTTGAGCGATTGGTTCGACGACTCATCTCGGAAATTGGCAATCCAAGCTGCTGCATGAGGTCGAGTTGAGCTTGCTCTCCGTCAGAGAGTTGAGTTGCTTTCCGCATTGTTTTTTTTGAAGTTGAAGTAAGACAAAGTAAGCTCTTTAGGCCTTCTTATAAGGAATGTGAAGTGAAAGGGCAGGACTTATGTTTGTCAGAGGCAGGTTTAGCTTTCTAACCAGAAAAAAAAGTATGAAATGACACCAAAATTTGGGGGGTGGCGTATGGTTTTGCACCGGGTGAATTTTCGTTTTTTGGCTGTTACATTTTCGTATTCATGCTATGTCGAAGATTTTTGGGGTTTAAGGGTTATTTTTTGTCCTGAATCTAACTACGTTTTCAGTTTTTTTTGTCACTGGTACGGGAGCCGCAGAAAATTGAAATTTAGGGGTGGCGTATGGTTTTGCACCGCACTGTAGTAGTGCACCCTGAGCATCGCCTAAATTGCTCGAAATCTCGAGAACCGCTTATCAGAACCTATCGATGTGGGGTCGGAAAATGTAGCTGATGATGAGATCTAGTGGGGGATTAGAGTGTTGAGCTTCTGGAAAAGCTTGGAAACCGTAAAATAGTCATCAACTCGGCTCGCCGGGGTGCACTACTATTAGAGAAAATACGGTAAATACTATTGATGTTTCATTGTTCAGCTCTAAAGCTTTTGAAAAAGACCAACTGAATGCCAAAGTACAGGCACCAACTACAAAGTTACGAAAGCAAAGTTCTGTAAGCAGACTTTAGCAGAAAAATGATTGAAATTGGATCAATAGACATTTCAAACGGGGATTTTCCGGGACAGGCTAGACCAGACTTCGTTTTGGTTTTCCAAAGCGTTTCGTAATATCAGGAGTAAATCCAAATGACTTTTTGAAATTTAGATTTACATTTTAGCCTACCCTAGCTTAAAGTCGGATTACGGAAAAGGCTATGATGAAAAAAAAAATCATAGATTAGATTCAGAAAACAGTCTCAAAGTGTTTCGAAATATTAGATTCACAAAATAATCACAAAATTCAAGCGTTCACATGCGTTTAGCAAAGTTCATCAGTGATATTTTATAAAGAACTCTTACAACTAACTTTTTACTAACTATAAATCTGAAATTATTACTGAAGAAGTGTTTCTGATTTGATCATTCTGGGTTAATGGTGCTGAATATTCGACAAGTTTTGAGGTTTTTTTCGTTTCTTTTTTGTTTTAGTAAGCCTAGCCTGATCAAATCCTTAAAGCAGCAGGTTTTCCTGGTCAAGAATCAAATTTTAGCAAACGGAAAGTGTAATCAATTTAATTGTGAAACATTGTGAGACATTGTGAGACATTGTGAGGCACTATGAGACATTGTGAGACATTGTGAGACATTGTGAGACATTGTGAGACATTGTGAGGCACTATGAGACATTGTGAGACATTGTGAGACAATTTGAGTACCAAAAAAAAGTACTATAAAACTTAAAGGTTCACTCAAGTACTATGAATATCGCAAAAGAAAATCCCTTCTTTCCTAAACACCAACGGAATTGCCCCTAACGCATAAGGGAAAGGATTTAGAGCGGGAGTGGTCACTTGGATCGAAAAGGAAAGAAATGAAGAGGTGAAAGGGGAGCGAGACAAAATTGAGGCCAAAATTTGGCCCTCTTGGGCCCTTTTGGGCCACACACGGACTCTTTTCAAGGGAGAAATAATGAAAACTTCAAGAAGGCTATAAAAGTTTGCAGTTTTGCATTAAAAATGTGGAGCGATATTGCAATAGTTGTGCCTGATAAAAAGCTATTGGGTTGGTGAATTGAAAACTGCGGGACTTTGAACTAAAATTTATTCAACATAAAACCATGAATTCATTCGAAATAATTTCCATTATTATTGACGACTTCTGCCCATTTTACAAGCAATTTGCGGATGCCTCTTTCGTAGTAGGATTTTGGTTTGTGTGTGAGACAAGTGTGAGACTCAAAAATGGAGGACTGGAGATGGAGACTGGGGATCCCAGTTTGAGCACTTTCTTCAAAAGAAACCCATTTTGGTGTCAATAGAAAAGTTGTAGAGAATCAAAAATGAGGCTTATAGCCAAATTTCCAAAAAGATACACTTAGTAGTTTCGCTTAAAATGCAAGTTTTGTGAAAATTCGTAAATTTCGCATTTCTTGAAAATCATCGTTTTGAAAAGATTTTGAATCGTTCTGAAAATTTGGATATAGGCTTGATTTTTGATTCTCTACAACTTTTCCATTGACACCAAAATGGGTTTCTTTTGAAGAAAGTGCTCAAACTGTCACATATGACAATAGCCCGCGGTTTTCAATTCACCAGCCCAATAGTATATAGTAAAAAGTGTGTACAGACACTAGTTATGATCCAGAAACAAAAAAAAATCGATTCAGCTGGATGCGTAACGTTTGAGCTCTGAGCTCTGAGCGCTGATTTGTCAAATAAAACGACAAGTCAAATTTTTGGCGGTTAAAAAGGCAAAAAAAAAATGAAATTGGAGTCCTATTTGGGGGTTTTTAAAAGAGAAATGTATGCATTCTAAACGGTGAAATGGAGGGAATTTCGATCATCAATATAGACTGAATTTAGCCTTTATAAAAGCACAAAACGTGCACAAACGTTTAAAGTTTAACGAATTTTCATTTATTTTATTGCAAACTAACAAATCGAGAAAGGGAAGACGACCAAATTTGAGAAATAAAACGAAAAATGAAGAAAGGCTTTGAAGAAAGGCTGTACCCGTTGAAAGAGCAAATTTTTCTAGAGAAACATTCAAATTTGATCCAAAACTGCTAATGAGGGGCCAATTCCGGGAAAATGAGACTCAAAATTGGACCAAAAAAAGGATCAATTTCCTCCGGAATAACTCACAAATAAACGAATTAGCAATTTCTATTTTAAATGATTTTAAGCGATTATTTTAAAACGAAAATTGATGTTGATGTGTTTTCGAGTCTCTCGTTTTGATGAATCATTTTGAACTATTAGTTTTTCGAGGGTTTCGCTGGAAAATATTTCGATAAATAAACCCCCTCATTCAGCGGGAAAATTCGATCCGCCAAACTATACAAAGCTGCGCAAATATTGACGGATGAGAAAAAGGATGGAAAGATTGAGAAAGGAAAAGATCAGAAAAGGAAAAGATTTCTCAAATTGAATGAGGATCTTTGTGCACTACTTTATTTTGATATATAAGACAAAGAAAAAGCATATAATTATCTTAATTCTAACTTTAGCTCTCTTTAAACTTTGCTTCTAGTTTCGGAATCGTTTGTCTAACATTGTCTAACATAACATTTATCAAAGTCAAACACTTTCTCTTCTCTCTGGCACACTTACAGTCAAACATCCAATGGATCCAATGGATACCATCTATCCACTTACCACCTACACTATCATCTATCCAATCTCTGGCACACAGAACTATCCAAACCCCAAATCTTATCCTTGTTTATCTTTCTTTCTTTCTTTCTTTCTTTCTTTCTTTCTTTCTTTCTTTCTTTCTTTCTTTATTTCTTTCTTTCTTTCTTTCTTTCTTTCCTTCTTTCTTAATTTTCTTTATTTATTGAAATATAGGTAAAAAGAAACAAAGTTTATTCGTATTTCTTTTGTCAAAATCAAAAAAGCAATAGCTTCTGGTGAGACTCGAACCCAAGCAAGGAATCGATAGCTAGCTTTGATAGCTAGCTTACAAGCACCTTACCTTATCGATAGTTAGCTTACAAGCACCTTACCCCCTAGACCACCAGCTCAAATTTGTGATGCGCAAAAACGCTTTAACCCAGATGCTGAAAACTTTTCGATTGCTTATATTTCTATTGCTTTCCGTTGAAAACTTTCCTATTGCTTTCTATTGCGAGAGGCTTAATGGGCAGCTAATTTCTGCGACATTTTGATCAGCTTAGTCGGTTCTATAACTTCTTGGGTGTCTGGCGATTGGCGGTGGCGAGCTGGAGTACTGGAGTACTTTCCTTGTTCTCACATACGCAGTTTAAAAAGCGATTTTCAATCACGCGAAAATGAATCACTGTATCAGAAAGGGTGTGTTTTCATTTAATTATAAAAAAAGAATTGGAAGATGAATAGGTTTAGTAAAAGGTTGAAAGTTTCGATTCGGTTCGATTGAGTTGAAGTTTATATATTAATAGAACCAAGTTATATTTACATTTATATTAATAGAACAAAGTTGAAAGGTGTTTTGATTGAAAAATTGTAGATTCCGAGAGATTCAAATAGCTGATTCAAATAGCTGCAACTCGAAAACGAAAACGATTGAACTACTCAAAACAAACAAAAGGAAGCTATTGTTAATCGAAAATCAAAAAAATTAAAGATTCAACAATGAAGAAAGAACAAGAAAGACAATGTGGTAAATTTTTAAGGTGAACGCCCACGTTTTCTTTTTTTGTCCCTTTTGCAAATGTATGCATGTCAACAAAGAAAAATGAACTAAATTCTCGTCAAATTCAAAGCCAAATGTCTCAAATTGCAGCTTCATTCAAATTCTAATTCA
>CAUEEP010000841.1:0-35623 GCA_958450365.1 Mesorhabditis belari
TTCGCTGAAGTTGCCCTACTGGATTCTCTTACGAAAACGACACAATTGAAGGCGAAGTTTCCGATGAGGAACCTTCGTGGGAATACTAGGTTAATACTAACCTCAAATTGCCCTCGGTTCCTTCTTCCTTCGCTTCTTTTTTCTCTCGTTCTCTTCTTCTTAAGTTATTGCTCCTTCTTTCGTAGCGTTCTTTTGTTCTTTCTTCAGATGTTGCTTCGTTTCTTTCTTTTGTTCTTCAAAAGTCCTTCTCAACGTTCATTTCTAAAATATCCGTTAAATCCCGGTTATTACCGTGAACTGAGATTTGGTCCTTTTGCCTCAACCATAGCTGGGTCAAAAATATTCTCGATCAAAAGGGAACAAAAAAATAACGAATTAACCCAGATCAATGTAAACATGATGTTTTTGAAAATTTGTTTATTTCCCTCACCAGCTGAACTTAGATATCTCATCAAGATCATTACCTCAAAGCTATTAATGAAAACTATGCAAATTACTTTAGGATTCAATTTAGTTATTACCGTGAACTGAGATTTGGTCCTTTTCCCTCAACCATAGCTGGTTAAATTTCTCGATCAAGTAAGAAACTAAGATGATTAAATGTCTAGAAACAGCTGAATTGGATATCAATCAAATCTTTCTTGTTCATTTAATGCTTATTACCGTGAACAGAAACTTTGTCCTTTTCCCTTAACCATAGCTGGTTAATATTACTGAGCAAGCAAGGAACTAAGATGTTTAAATGTCTAGAAACAGCTGAATTGGATATCAATCAGATCTTTCCTGTTCATTTAATGCTTGTTACCGTGAACTGAGACTTTGTCCTTTTCCCTCAAACAAAGCTGGTTAAATTTCTCGATCAAGTAAGAAACTAAGATGATTAAATGTCTAGAAACAGCTGAATTGGATATCAATCAGAACTTTCTGATGATGTTTTACTTTGGAAAGTGGGGGTTTGGAAAGAAATATTGAAGTTTTTCATAAATCATTCAGTTAAACAAGCAATCATTCGATCTGGTCATAACTTTCGAACAAAAACGATTACAGGAAACAATTATTTGAAAGAAATGACCGACTCTTTTGAAAACATCTACCCAGATTGGAAATCAATGGAAGAGAATTCGAAAGTGACTCAGAAATTCTTAAACTTTTTTCGAAACAATCTGGACATCACCTATTTACAATCGCTTTTTGACGAGAAACATAAGAAAATCTTCTAGAAATTCTATCGAAATTCCACTGCTGAATCGACCTTTGTCTACTCGATTGCTCTGATTGAAATGGCGAAAGAATTTGATATCTTTTTATGATTAAACATTTGTCTCAGTGTTGATTGTCTTGAATAAAAGTTTTTATTGAAAACAAGAAAGTTAATTGATAAGATTTTGTTTTTGACAAGCTGAATGTGAAAATTTTAGAGGCTGCTGTTTGAGTTTTTGACTTTTTTGAGTTATTTTTCAAAAAGAACATTTGCATATCTTGTAAACAATACAAAACACCGTTCTTCTTAAACATTGATCTTTTGAGATTGCAAACTTTGCGATGCATCGTTACCCAATGCTCGCAAATCGCTCGAATCAAATGATAGCCATGCATCGTTTAGCGCGGATGAAAGAAGAGAGTAGTAGATCGGTGACACCCAACTGAAAGCAGCCAGGCAAACAGAACAGCAACAATTTTCACAAACAAACGCTACATTGAAAGAACTAAAAACATTGACTCGGCTAGTATAAACTTATTTTTTGGATTCTCAAATATTTATTGTAGTTTATTTCTAGTTTAGATTACCATTTGATTCATTTTTGACTCAGCATTTTAAGCAATTTAGAGCATTTTGGAAAAGCGGTAACTTTCCACCCCACATGTGACCTTGGTAACAGTAAGGCTTAGACCGATAACTAGGTTACCAAAAAATCACGTGCTAAAATTGTTCAGCAATGCAAACAGAATAAAGAACAATGAGAAAGCCTGTACGTGGATGAAATGCTAAAACCATTGCATCCGATCCAACTCCCCCTTTGTGAAGGGACACTTCAAATCCAGCTCTCTTTTGTAAAATGGGCGGAGGCGAAAGCTCGACCACTCGATATATTGGGGAAACGTCAAAAACTGGCGGGCTTTTGTGGTGTGCAAAAGTTTGTAAAATTGAAAAGAAAAAGTATAAAGAATGGAATGAATGGTACTGGAAATTCGATGGGAAAAGTACGAAATGGGAAGAGTTGGGCACAGATCGATAAAGTGATGAATTGAAAGCCGTTCAGGAATTGGGTTTACGTATGACAAGTTTATAGACTTGCTTGATTTTTTTTTTGTTTTATCCATTTGTTTTATCATTTTGCTAAATTTTTGCTTAGTCGCTTTCTTTGGCTCAATTTCTAACACAGAAACAATAGTTGCACAAAAAGTTGCATAAAAATGTGTAAAGAATCGTAAAAAGTTTTAAAGTGTTGAATTAAATCAATTGAACTGATCAACTTTTAGCACATGTAGAGAAAAAACGTTGAGCGCTCAACATATGCAAGGAAATGGAGAGTTGGGGGAGGGATAGGGGAGGGGATGGGGAGGCATCGGACCGCCCATGGGAAAACACTTTTGACTTTCAAAATCTGACCCCGGACACCTCTAGATTTTAACCAGACAAGAAAATCCATAGCTAGAAAATCCCTACCACAAAAAAAGGATTACGGCGAAAGTTTTACGAACAAAAATGTTAAGGAATTCGTCAAAATTTCGATTTTTCCGATTTTTTCATATTCACCTTAACAAGAACGTGCCAAACGATGTACTACAGTGGTAGCCCCTGTTTTACTCTTTCCTAACGATCTATATTTCTGCATTTTTTTGCGATGAGTTTTGAGTTTTTCCCTTGTGTCACTTTTATACAAATATAGGGAAGAGTGCCCATTCCAGGACCTGCAGAAGCAAAAACTGAGTCTTTAGGTTTTTATTCTGGATCTATATTAAAAACACTAGAAGATGTGAATTTCAGTATAGACTCATAAAAGAATATTTATTTGTATTTATTTTATAGTAATAATATGATAAAAGTGATAGATAAAACAAACTACTTACGAAAGTTTCTTCCCTACTTCTTCCCTCAGCATCATTTAGAAGGATTCGATGCCTAACCACTTCACAGCCTGAAGAAGTCTTCGCTTTTGCTCTTTTTGTGGCGCTTGATCTCCTTTCCAGCTTACTGTGGATAGCAATGTCCCTCCTCGGCCACCCCGGAAGCGTTTGTCTCGCCTTCTCCCCTGTGATTTCTTTCGTCAGTTTTCTCAGCTCGTCGTTGTTAGATCTCCAAAAACAAAAAAGGACTGGCTTACATCAGGGCGTTTCTTCAAGACATTCTTCACAGGCTCGCATTGAACAGCTTTGAGTCCGCCGTTGACGGCTCGTATCTGAGGTTTGCAGATGACCACCTTCTAATTACGCCCTTGAGCACCTTTTTGTTGGTCGAGCCATCTGAAAATTTTTCATAATAAGGTTTTATAATATATGAATATACACAAATACAATAAATAAATGCAGGCATACAACAAATGGTGTTTCTTCTCTGATTAGAGTGTTTTTCTCTAAGAAATAGTGGAACAACGATTCAGGTCAGTCAATCAACTGAATATCATGAATATCTTCATAAATCAGATATTAGTTTATTTTAAATAGCACTGTTTCCTATTTTGCACTATTTTTGAGGAACAAACCCTTGTCTATGGCGCTCTCGACTTTATCTGGCAGATCTATTGTAAATTCTCTCACGGAATTGTCGGGAGTATGCAGACCATTTTAGGGAAAACCAATATTTTTTAATATAGATCCAGAATAAAACACCTATGGAACTCTTGCTTCTTGCGGTCCTGAATGGCACTCTTCCCATATTTGTATGTGGACGCCGGAAAAACCCTCAGAACTCATCGCAAACAAAAAGCAGAGAAATAATGGGTAACGTTAGAAAGAGTAAAACCAGGGCTACAACTTTGTAATACATCGCTTGGCACTTCTTGTGGGAGGGAATATGAGAAAAATCGAAAAATCGAAATTTTGACGAATTCCTTATGACATTTTTCGTAAACTTTATCGTAATACCTTTTTGTGAGTAGAGGGATTTCCCAAACTTTGATTTTTTTGTCTGGACAACAACCAAAAATTGTCCTGAATTCGATTTTTTGATTCCGATGCGTATTTTTTTGGGACAGTGAGGTGGGGCGTCACAACCGGGTCAGTCTTCTCCCAACTCTCCCACACAGCTGTGAATGAGAGAAAAACGGGTATTAAAGAGGGGAGACGAGGAACCAGTATGCTAAATACAAAAAGGCTAAAGAGACTTCAGATTTAGGTTAAACCAAAGCTTGGATTTGAACAAGAATGATAAATAGGCAAGAGTGCTACTTTCTGGACTTAAATCTGGGCCATATGGGAACAAAGCTGTTAGCACTGCAACCAAATCTGTGCTTATTGAACCAAATCTTTATTGGATTGGAACCAAATCTGTATTTTATTGAAACCAAATCTGTACCGTATTGGAACCAAGTATTGGAGGTAGCTGTTAGTATTGAACCAAATCTTGACCGTATTGGTGCAAAATCTGACCCTTAGTGAAGCAAAATCTGTACCGTAGTGGAACCAGATCTGTTGCCGTATTGGAATAAATCTGGACCAGATTAGTACCAAGTCTGGACGGTATTGGAACCAAATCAGTATGATATTTGAACTGTATTGGAACGATTTGTTCTAATACGACACCGATGTGGTTCTAATACGTTACCGTCTTGGTTCCAATACGATACCAATTTGGTTTTGATAAATACTGATTTGGTTCTAATCCGGCACCTATTTGGTTCTAATTCTAGTGTTTCTGAGAGGAGTCTGATAATTCGAATCTGGAAAGTCATTTGGTAACGGCATTGTTTTGTATTGTCCGTTTGCCCAATAACACCGACAGCGTTTTTTGTGTGAAAAGCTTCTAGTTAATCTTAGTTTCAAAGAAAGTCTCAAAAATTATTCCAAAAAGATTTATTTTTCAATGTCTGGGAATGCAATCTTTGCTTTTTTTGCATCTTTTTGCGATGATCTAAATAAAAAAAGTTAGTCAGAAACTTGACTGCTGCTAGCTTATAATATTTGAAAGCTATAACAGCTTTTATAATTAGTTTAAAATGTTAATTTAAATGATTAAATTGAAAATTCTTAATTTTGTTAATCACAAATCTTTTAAACGTACTTATTGAGATTTTTCTCCAAAACGAAGAGATTTCGATGTTGTGGCAGTTGATTGCAAACCGTCTAGCGGCTAAAAGAGGGAAAATTTAGGTTGATTCTTGATTCTAGGTTTTATCATACGTACTTTTAGCTTAAAAATAATTCCTCATCCACTCACCTCTTTCTTCTCGCTCGTCGCCACGCGGTTTCTCTGGTGGTTGAATGCACGGAAAACAGCCCGAAAGTGGCGCTTTTTTCCCCGGTTTCATCGGGAAAATCAAGAACAACGACAATTGGATAAACGACAAAAACACGCCGCACGCGTTCGGGATCTAGAATTAGAATTTCAACCGACAGTAACCCAATAGCTACAGTAATCTTGCTAAACTTGAAAACTAGGTATTCAGTCTCATTTTCCCATTCTATCAAATTCCATTTTTTAACTATATTATCTCGCTAAAAACCCACAATGACATAGATATCATTGATTAAGATTCCATAAAGCAACCATTGAGAAGAGACCGCCAAATTCGCCATACACATCGGAAGGGGTAGAGTGTCCGTGCAACGAGTTCTCAACACGACTCTCTGAAAAAATCACATCGACTATTATCCGTTATTCGGGATTTTCGAAAAAGATTTATAACTTTATCCAGGAATAGACTATTGTTGACCTTTTGCATAATCAATTAAACCCGAGTTTCAATTGCTAGGCTCGAAAATGGATATTTCCAATGAATTCCTGGACTCCGAAAAACACCTGGTACAAATTTACCGCTAAAAATCCTAGTCTAGGAATTTGCCTAGGATAAATTTTTGCTTAGTTTTGTTTATATTTTTGAGAAACTAGACAAAATGACAGACAAAATACCCGTTTGTTTTGTAATTTCATCCTGTGTGTCAAGTCTTATCAGCTGAATGATGGGGAATAGCTGTCTTTTTAAAAGACACCAACCATGCCGGCAAGTGGAGAAGCAAAACAGGCGATATTGAACGTCATACAGACAACACCGAGAAACATCTTCATTTTCAGTCCATAGTGCACCACCAACACGACCATCAACGAGACCAACGAGATTGAGAAAAGCAATTGGATGGCGAAAGATGTCTAAAGGAATTGTAGATTAAACATTTAAAAGCTTAGCTATAAAGTCCAGTCTCTACAGTACACCGAAAACTCTGAAAACCACTAACCCTCGGCTTGCTCATCACCAAATAGAAAATGGAATAGCCAAAGAAAAGACTCGAGCCAACCTAGAGAATTGCTTTAAACGGATTGAGAATGAGATCTTCATACCACATTCACCGCAATCATCGTCGAATCGCTTCTCAGAAAACCGTAAATCAGCCAGAATGAGGCTCTAAAGTGATTGTAAGAATTTAAAGACAAACTCGAAAGTCAATCTGTAAGCCTATTTTCTGATACTCTTTAATAATTCTCTCACCCGATGAGTCCCATAATGAACGGCATTCCACTGATATCTTTCGTTCCACTCCGCTTCCAGATCTTCCAACAAATCGGACTAAATAGATCGGATGTTCAAGAAGAATTTTCATTTTATTCGATCAAGGTTTACTAACACGTCATATCAGTTATCAGCTATGTTCTTGCTAGTGCTAGTGCCAATTCTTAGTAGGATTTTTTGGGAGAATCGCTAGAGTTCGTCCAGAAGTACCCAATCAATCTATACCCAAAAAGGAAATTTTTCAAAATCTTCAGGCTCCATCATGGATTTTTCTAAAATGAGATACACGGGGCAGTGGTTTTGGACCCTAGGGGCTATCCAAAAAACTTCTAAACTGCTAAACTTCTAACGTTAACTTTCAAAACTTCGGAAACGTTTTCCGGCAGCAATCAATTCTCGTTTCGTTTTACATAATACAAGTAAGCTAAAAATCTGAATTAAAGCTTCTCAAAGTCGGGCAGAGGCGCAAAAAAGTTGTGACAACCCTAGGATATACAGGACATGTAAATAAAATTTTCCATCAACAGATATAAGCTTCTAGTCACGTTGTTACATAACCGATGCGCCGCTAAAGTCTCGTTCAAGTAACTCACAAGCCACAAAAAAACAGCGATATCGTGGAGATCATGGCGGTGATCGAGAGAACGGGGAGAATTTGCTCAGCTGTTGGCACCCACATATTGCACCTGAAAGAAGAAAAACCTTGATTGAAAAAAACTGAATCTTGTAAAGGAAACATGTAGAAAATGCAAGAGAGAAGGAGAAAAGATGAAATGGAAATCCTTTTTATTCCTTTAAAATGACCAAGGGTGTGATTTATAAAGAAAATTTTCTCGGTGATGATGAACAAAATCAAGATCAATTAAGTCACAAATCCCCTACAAAAATTGATCAGATGTACCGATTTTTACCGAGACCGGGATAGTGTGATTTTTTAAAAACGCACAAAAGGCTTTCCTTGAAGATGAGGTGACTTCCTGACGATACCGCAACCTACTACCAACTGCCCGCTTAAAATCTTTGTCACCATTTTGATTATAAGTTTTATCCAAAGTACAGTAAAGGCTCCAAAACGCGCGCTCTCTGGGATGCACATAGGGAAGTAACTAAAATTGTTCTCTCAGAACATTTTTCTCTCAAACTTCTTTTGGCATAATTTAACCTACACCTTTCTGATAAATTGGAGCAGAAAATATTATTGCGTACAGAACCAACTGGTGGAAAGGAGAATATAATGAGTGAAAGGCAGCGCCATCCGACTATGCGACCTTGTTGCCACCACTTAAGAGTATATTTAACATTTGCGCTGGTATTCTTAGATCGTTTTCTACTAAGTTAGACTAGGAATGAATTAAAAGCTGGTTAACAAACTATGTCCAAAAATGCTCTGAGGAGAAGTGGAAAATGAATTAAACGACGTTTCAGCACTATTTATATGCCACTTTTTGTGTCATTGCCAAACTGTCTGGGTTACGGTCTAAGTCACGTTTTAGTTTTTTCAAAAAGTCAATATGAACCTGCAAATCTTTTGCATTTCTTTTTCCCCGGGGATTTTTTTGCGAAAGAAAGAGGCTGGCAGCAATTTTTTGATTACTTGATTTTGATTTTTTATAGAAACTTTTGACTCAACTCAGCCACTTCTACTTCGGTATTCGGTACAATCGCGGAAGAAACCAACTTTAAACGCTGGCACGTTGGCCACATCGGTCATGGAAAACCCACCTACTTTGGATAAAACTTATAATCAAAATGGTGACCAAGATTTTAAGCGGGCAGTTGGTAGTAGGTTGCGGTATCGTCAAGAAGTACCTCATCACTTTGGCTTTAAAGCTTCACTTTAGTTTTAAAGTCCATATCAGGCTCTCCTCTCCTCGTTTTGTCTTTTCTATGGAAGTGTCGCCTCCACTTTACTTGCAATTGGGTCTTTTGAGTGTTGGAAGCCTCACTTCAGCCATCACTTATACAATTGCTGATCGGAATTTGATGACTAAACGAGTGGCTGTTGAAAGGAAGAAAATTCAAGAGAATAAAAAGTTGGATGAGACAGTGAACTGATAAAGTTTAATTGCTTTTACACTCAGATATACTCCGCGCTTACCAGCAACAATACGAAGCCTTTTCCTGGTATTTTGAGTGGCTAAAAGCTTTCTGGAAGTCAGGCTATTGTGGAGATATGACGGAATACCTAAAGAAGTCGCTTCAAGAAACAGACGGTCAGTGTCCAAACTTTTTCCTCTTTGCAAAAATCTCGGAGGATCGGCTCTTGCTCGAATTGCCGAGCGACGAAAACGGGCAACAAGCTCTGACAATCGATCGACATCTGAGCATGCAAAGGGTTCAAGTCGAATGGTGGGATCTGCGAAAGTTTGCTCTGATCACTGTGAATGACTTGGTTGAGACCATCAACGTTGTCGTGTCACTCGGTAAAGCCGACGAATATGTTAGCATCAAAGTGACATCAATTATCGAAGCTCCATATCGTCACCTAAGCCCAGAGGAAAAGGTTAAATATAAAAAATTTTTGCAAAATGGTTTTTTCTAGGTAAATGAAAAGTTTAAACACCTTATTAACTTGAGTTCTCGTCGTTTTTTATTCTATAAGCTATATTTAATTTTGTCACTCTGTTCATAAGTGAATGAATGAAGTGAAAAATGAATCATAAATGAAACAATCAATAAATTTTCTATCATTGCACTTTCAACTATAAATAATCTTTCTAAAGCCGAGCCCTTTTGTGCCGCAATTTCATGCTTTCATGCTTGAGTCATCGTAGCCTATTTACGAATTTCTTTTCGCAATGAAAGTCAAAAGTCTGATGTAAGACTTTTATCTAAATTAGATTCAAGTTTCTTGACTTTTATTAAAAAATGTCTCAATTTTTCCCGTCAACTCTTCCGAACGAGTTGAAAGATCAAATCTTTGACACACACAAAATCGGATCGAGAAATGATGGGGTCAATTATCAAGAATTAAAAGAAAATTTTCTGAAAAATCGCCTACTTCCCGAGAAAACAGAGAAACTCAGCGTGACAATTGCTTATGCACGGTGACTTCAACTCACTTTTGTTTCGCTTTCAAATTGTTTTCAACGAGAAGAGTGTGTGTTTTTTCGGGCGAAACGACGATTGCAACGGTCGTTGGGATGAGAATTTGGGAACGATTCATCGCGGAATTGAGGCTAAAACCATGGAAAAGTTTAGATTTGAATGGGTCAACGCAAAAACTCCAATCATAGAACCGCAGCATCTCGAGTCAATACTCACCAAAAGTCTATTGAAAGTTCAAGTCTAGGAGCTGTCTTTAAACTTAGCTTCGGGTGCATTGATTTCACTAGATAAAATCATCCGACAAATAGCCAAAATTCAAGAAATCTATTCAAATTTTGAAATTTAAAATCCTGCTCCTGCACGTCGACAAACGAACACCAATCAAAGCACTACATTGGATTTTCGATTCGCTATTTACAATGACCAGCAGTTAACCCACGGCTAACGCCAGACCTTAACTGTTGGACGGCCGGGGAATTCAAGAAACCATGAAAGTTATACTTTTTATTTTAAAATCAAATTTGTAAATGTTTTAATATTTTAGTCGATAAATTTGACAAAGTTGCCCTTCTCGCATTCACTGCCGTTGACCACGTTTTCCACATCTTTTCGATAAGTTTTTCGTTTTTCTTGAATTCTCATCGAGCACCCCTTTTGCTGAGTACTTGGCAGCGATTCTTCTAAAAATTTTAACATTTTAAAAGGTAAAAATGTGTGTTACTTTTAGTCTTGAACTTAACTCAAGATTCAAACTCACGGGTGACCTTTGAGCAACACGATAAAACCATAGCTTCCTTTTCCGGACAAAGGACAAAGTCTTAGTTCACGGTAATAAGCATTAAATGAACAAGAAAGATCTGATCGATATCCAATTAAGCTGTCTCTAGTCATTCCTTCATCTTAGTTTTTGGTTTAAATGGGAAAATTATCCAGCTATGGTTGAGGGAAAAGGACAAAGTCTCAGTTCACGGTAATAAGCATTAAATGAACAAGAAAGGTCTGATTGATATCCAATTCAGCTATCTCTAGTCATTTAATCGTCTTAGTTTATTGCTTGATCGAGAAATCTAACCAGCTATGGTTGAGGGAAAAGGACAAAGTCTCAGTAAATAAGTACGCTAATAAGCATTAAATGAACAAGTTTTCCAAAAGCTGATCATTAGGCTGTTCAATTGCTCATATTATTATAAATATAACGCTGTTGAAGAATTCAAAGGGTGTTGTAAAACAGAACGCTTAAAGCTGTCGATAACCTGCATTCATGTTGTTTTTTAGTGTCCATACAATCTGCAAAGCAAGTGTCCGAGCAGAAATGCGTGAAAGTGCAAAAAGAGTAGGTGTACAATATTTCAAAGTTTAGTTTTATTTTAAACTGGTATGCTTGCTTCAAGTATTTTGATTTTAGCGCCCCACCGACATAGTCCGAAAGAAAGAAGGATTGAAGATGCTCGCCCCACCTACTGCTGCTCCCGTCGCCAAGAAATCAAATAACTATTTTCCCGTTTTGCGTATTTGTTTATTCGTAAAAGCAATTTGTTTATTCGCAATATCACAAAGTACAAACTCAAAATCACAGAACTGGATAAATAGCAGTCATTAAAGCTGGCATAGAGAATCGTGCAGGGTGAAATTTTATTCGTTAAATCCCAAAATGCGTACTTCAATCGAGCATTCCCGATGCTGGTATGGACCCCAGCGCGGCATCATGGTTGGCTGGCCTAAAGGTGTAGTGAAATTCCATCCTTTTTTCGATCTACTAATATTGATTCAACCCTTACCTGAGCGTGTAGAAAAAGTAACGTGCTGGCTTTCGACATGATCTCGCATTGCTTCAGAGGCTCTTTGGCGAATTAATCCATCAATGAGAAGTACATCGCTCCAGTAAAAACGGCCCTCAGCCACGAATTGACTCAGCTGATACAGAAGTGCTTGCGACTCGGAGAAGAGAAAATGACCACTAAAAAAGAATAAATTAGTTACCATCAAGGTATTTACATCAGTGTAAGCGGCGTGACTACCGAAATACCTGTAATAGTAGTGGCCCCCCGTACAGTCGCGCAGTCTAACACATAATTTTGTGACGCTCAGTTCCCCACGCTGCTTCGACGAAACATGTGCGCTTAGACATCAAAAGATAGCGCTTGAAGCAAAGAATTTTTTGGTACTAACAGTTTATTTTAGAAAATCTGAGCGTGTTCAAAAAAATTATTTGCTTTAGCGATTACGCGATTACGGGGGGACTACTATCACAGGTATTACAGTTACAGTGCAAGTTACAGCTTTTAACCAAGGGCTACCTAAAAACGGCAAGCTCCTCGTGATGTAGATTTAACCGGCAGACTTGATCTTTCGCCACGGAAGTGCTTGGCATGGCTTCAGCGCCTTGGTTTTACTCGGTGAATCTGTAAAAATAAAATAAATGTCCAATCATCCATCCAATACATCATACCTTTCCTTGATATTCGAAGATAGCCTTCTCGATTAGCTTCCATGTTCCACAATCATCCCAATAAAATTCAGCGGGAATGTCTTTCTAAGTCAATGGTTACTGCAAACACAACCACTAACTCACCGATTCAAGGCAATCGTAGTTAGCCCGATTTGTCTCTAGACGATCCCGGTTTGGCCAGTCAAGAATACAGATAAGTCGATCGTAGAGATATTTACTGTCTTGTTTGACGGTCTAAACTTTGATGGTTGCACGTCTTGCCAAGAGAGCTTACGGCACTGCAAAATTTCTTCAACGTTTTTGAAGTAAGAAGTTGGGCAGGTGTACACCGTTTTGCAGCTTTAATGGTGAACACCTAAAATTTCATGTTCTTTTCCACGGGCCCCAAATCTAACCTTCTCCGAAAGCCATCGACAAAGATCGACCCCGCTTGCTGCTTTTCGCATACGGACTCGCAATTGCTAAACGGTTAAAATATTTACAACAGCAATAGCTAACTTACCGTCAAATCAGCAATAATCCATTTAAAGGGCATTCGCTCTTGATACATTGTGTAAGCAAAATTGGGTTGAAGACGTTGCCATTGCTCATTAGGAAAGAAAGAGATCATACGGAGGATTACGACTCCAAGCTAAAAAAATAATTTTTATTACTGCGCCTAACACAAAAACTAACCGCCCAAACATCAGCGGCTCCATCGTAGCTCATGCAAGCTTCACGAGTCTCTGCCTCGCACAAGTTGAACTGCTTTTCAAAGCACATGTATTCACGGCTTCCGACTGGTGTCACACATTGTGACTTGTCTTCCTACATCCAAAATTATCTGAAGTAAAGAATTTGAACTAACCGTTAACTTAACAGCGCTAAAATGTCCCAATTTCACCGTACCATTGCGAGTGAGATAAATGTGATCAGCTTGAATTGTTCTAAACAAAAGTGTTAGCCAACAAATTAGAAAGAGACGCACCGGTGAAAGATTTTTGCACTAGAAAGGAACTGCAAAGCAATGCAGATTTGTCGTATAATTCGCATGATAATTTCAGCCGGAATCGATTCTCCATTCATCTTCACGCGCCATTGTTCAATGAGTGTTTCGAGGCAGTAGAGATGAGGAAGCACGAAAGTCACATCTCCCAAGCCAATTGATAAAGCGTGAAGATGCACAAGATTTGCGTGCCGAACACGGGCCATCAAATAGACGTCGATCACCATTCGTTTTACTAGACCCTGGACGTTTTGCTCCGCTGTTTTTTCGTCAACGGCCGATTCGAGAATCTTAACGAATGAATTCAGCTGAGAGCCAAAGTTAACTCGGCTACCTGATCAACACAACGTCCCACGTGTCGAATCTTCAGCACGCATGATCGTTGCTCATCGTTCATTCTTCCATTATGTTCCTTGCACCAAGCCGAAACGACCATTCCAAATTGTCCATTGGAGAGCACGTTTCCTTTCCGATAGTCCTTGTCGAGGTCAGTCGACCACACATCTCGTCGATCCGTTGAGGCATCTTGCAGTACTTTCCCGACCAATGTGATCAAGTTCTGCCGTGTCGTTTTGTTTATGATCGTAGTTTCGCGCACAAAAGACATACCTTGAAATGAAAATACAGTCCTGACACTAAATGGTCAACCGAGCGGCTCTATCGACTGGTGTTCAAATTGCTTTGATGATAAGTACTTATCGTTATTTTATCGCCGTAAAGAAACAAAATACTCAAATTAGGAACAACAATTTATTGTAAAGTTTAACATTAAATAAGTTTCTCAAAAACCAAGTCTGCGATCGGAAGAATATGGTGACAAATGTTTAAAAAAGACTCATAGCCAACCCAACAAACAAAACCAGAGTAAAAAGACGAAAGAAACTAAATACAATGGAGAAAAACTAGTTTAAATCTTATAAAACAAGCTGATATCCTCTTATGCTAAAATCAAGATTAGATTTGAGCACGTGTTTCAAAAAGCAACATTGTGTTTGAAACGAGAAACAAAGAGGAAAGAAAACAATTAACCGGAATCATGGAGTATAGAGGATTACAGAAACGAACGTAATAGTAAATTCAGAACCTTGATAAAATCAATTGCCCCGATCATTACGAAATCCCGTGCGACGATTTTGGCGGAATCCATCGTTTCCACGATATCCACGTCCTATAAAAACGTACTGATAGTTTCATGACGTTGGGCTTACCTTGTCCTCTACGATCACTAAATTGACGTTGACCAGGGCGTACTTCATCGTTGTTCTGTCGACTTTCAAATTGATCGTAGTCCACGCGTTCCCCAACATTGAAGCCACTTCTGTCGCCGCGACCACGCCTGTTTGCAAAGCCGTTTCTTCCTCGAGCTCCTAAATTTCTGCAGCATAAGATAAACAACTCTTCAATACTACCTCCACCAAACACTGGAGCATTGCTACTGTGATACATCCGGCGTTGCAATTCATCAACATTCTGGCGCAATTCCTTCATAGCTTCATTATTTTTGATCTAAAATCAAAAATATAGAAGTTAGTGATGCAGTTGATTGGTAAATAAAATTCACTTAGTTTAAATAAAGTGTATACTCACCTGATAGCGAATCAAAAAGTCAGCATCCTCAATGCATTGCCTAGTACCCGTAAAGGTAAAAGGAACACGCTGTTCGTTGTCAGCCGTACCTTCAGCAATTTGAACTCGAATCACACCACTTTTATCAACAATATCCTGAAATGCAATCTGTGCATTTGTAGCTTTTTGATCAAACCTGAATAACGTTCCCATTCTTGCCTATTACATTTCCAACGAGTTCTTTTGGTACATGAACACTTTCTTGAGCATATTCGAGAAGGGCACGAGCTTGTTGAGCTGCTTCCGGATCGTCTGCATACACTTTGAAACGAGCAGGTGTCTGATCATCGCTCTCTATTACCTAGACTCAAATTAATCTCCATCATAATTATAAGTTATAATTTCTATGCAAATTTCCTAGCTTGTCTACTGGTTTTAAAAACAAATTTAATCCCTATTTGATAATCTCTGTATTCAAACAAAATATTACATGTGTTCCTTGTGTATTCTTGTTAAACCGAAATGGTTGGATGAGGCCTCGATCAATCAAAAAATAAGAGATATAATACACAGAAGTGAGTCTTTACCTTAATGTCACGAACACCTTCAATTCCCTTTGCTTGTTTCATATTGCTCCCATTTGATCCGATGGCCAAACCCATAAGCTCTTGTGGTACACTAAAAATTGTAGCCGTTAATTGGTTATAATGACTTAAATTCTCTAATCAGTTCATTGCAAAACTTTAAATTCGTTTAATAGCCCATATGTCGACAAGGTGGTAGAGCAAAACTTACACAAATTCTTCAATGTAAGTGGAGGCATCTTCTTCAGTATTATCAAGTGCCTTGCGTGCTTCTTCTTGTTTCTGCGTAAGAACCATGTGGTGTTTTTGGTCCTAGAAACAAACATTTCAATAATCATAACCAGCTACCGTAAATACTCTAATAGAAGCGCCCCTCCCCATACAAAATTGGTTGCCCAAAAAGTCACCACTTTTGAAAAAGTTTCGCTGAAAAGTGCTTAGAATGGTGTATATGGGCCATATGTATAATCTAGAAGGGTTGACAATAAAATTTTAAAAAAATTCTTTTTCTGTTTTTTTCGAGAAACTTTTCGGTTAACGGAGTAGTTTTTTACGCCGGGGGGGAGGGTAGTTTTTTTGGCCTACTTGCAGCTGGTTTTTAGGCACCTTACATTTGTCAGAACAGAAAGTTTTAACAAGATATAGATAGTTTAGAACGTCAGCTTTTAGAAACTATTTGTTTTATCAAAAGTTATTAAGAAAAATTTATCTAAAATCGGGCTCCAAGTAGGCCAAAAAATTAGAAGCACATGCGCTTCTATTAGAGTATTACGGTATGAAAAAGTTGATCAAAATTACTTCTCACCCGGATGAAAATATCTGAAAGCATTTTTGCGCGCTTGATTTTAGCTTCTTCGGTTGCGTAGACGACCATGTGACCATCCTCCATTTTAGCAAAACATCTCTCAACCTTGGCAGCGAATTGCTCGTTGATATTCATCTTCTTGAAGTAATCCACGAGGTCGTCGGGGATTTCTAGGAATAAACCAGTACAATTATCTATGTTTAAAACTTACTAATTCGCTCTTGACAAAAAGAATCTTTGGTAAGTGTCCTGTAACGAGTGTTAACTGGTCGAAGTTTGGAGTTAAATTCAACAACGTCGGTCTTTCCGTCTGCCAGATCCACAATTACCAAATCGCCCTAAAAGCAAAGTACATGAAGCTAACAAATATCAACCTTACCTTGAACTCGGTGATCTTCACGCGCTGCCACATTCTGCCGCGAAGTAAGGCTTCAACTTCATCGCCGACCTTAAATATCAAAAATTGTAGACGCTAAAAACAAACGAATTAGACCACGCTTACCTTGTAAGATTGTTTTGGAGTTGAAATTGGTGGCAGCCTGACATCGGAAAAAGGGATCTTTTGGATGTCTTTTTGGTCAGCATCCCCAGCGATAAGAAGTCCCTCGTTTGTGAAATCGATCGCTTTCACAGTGCTCCATGTCTCGACTCCATTGATGCTCCTTCGCACCTAAAACAAAAAGTTTAAAACTTTAATAAATTATTATATTTTAGTTGTTTCGGGGCGGAGATCAATAATATATTTTTTCGAAGCATCGTTCTAAACTTACTGTAGTATCATCTAATGAGCCCGTCAAATACACGTTAAAGAGCCAATAATGTTCCGGATACAACTCAGATCACTTTTGCATCTAATCATCTAACATATGACAACAGTAAAAAGAAGCAAAATATGAGAGCTTAGATGGACTCGATTTTAAATTCTAAATTAAAGCAAGCTCTTACTTCAACGTCCATTTTCGATGATCCCGAGTAGAGTAGTTGATACCTATATGATAGAAATATAACTGTTTGTAGATGAAAGAGCAAAAAGGGCCAGATGAAATCAGAAAGCTCCTAAACTCAGATCAGATTCGATAGAAATTCAATGGGCAATCACTAGTGGGGGTGGCAATGGAAAAGGTCCGAAAAAATTTTCGAGAGACATTTTCGCAACGTTCCAATTTACACGCTCAAATCTCAAGCTATTCAGCCGTCTAATTGAAATTTAAGGTTTGTGAAAACTCAAAAGCTAATGTTAAAAGATTTTCACCAGTAGGAAATTGTTCGTTAACAAACGTCACGTTCAGGATTCTCCTTCCCTTTGCGTTTTCGATAATTTATACGTGCAAATCTGATTTAGCGTAGTATTAGGTATCATTCTTTTGATAATTCACATTTTCCTTTTTATTCATGTTGCCGATTTGCTAAAATGGATACTTATTGGCTTTCTTTAGATGTCGTCTCTACGTCCACAAAGGCCAGATGAAAAGCAAGGAGAAGCAAGGAGGTCGCCAACTGTCGGAGAGCCCAAACGTGCCAAATCAACGCAAGCAGAGCAATATGACAACTTCATCGACTGTCAATAAAGCCAGCCTCATAGAAACGCAACTTTCGGAGGTAAATGGTTGGGCAATAGTTATCTAGGTAACTGCTAGGATGATCTAGGTAGTAAGATTTTCTAGAATAAAGACGATGGTGCTTTTCTCTTTGATTTTTAAATTAATAAGTCGCTAAAATTGTGAATGCTTTAGTATTTGAGTTGTCTACCTTGGTAACCGATTGTTTTGGTTTTCAGGACGATCAATTGCTAAGAAGGACAATCTCAACTTGCGCAGGGGTGCAAAAAAGTAGTGAATCGTTTCGGTGTGTTTGTTTTATTTTGATCATGCCATACGTCTTTTTTCAGTTCCGATATGCGAAAGCTTGCATTGGAGAAAAGCGAGGAGCTCTTCATTCTAGGAGAAACAAAGACACTGCTTGACGACACAAAAGTAACATCATTTATGCAAATCAGTTTTGTAAAAGTTTTTTAGCGTATAATCGCACAAAATGAGACGGAGCCTGAAACACCCGAGGAACTTACCAAACTTGCTAAGATGATTGAAATAGGCAATAAAGTAAGCACTCAGCACTAATCGATTGACACTTTTATTTAGATGGCTGATATTTATGAGAAAGCCGTGTTGTCGTTGAATATCATTGGACTCAGGGCTTAAAGAGATCGATTTTGATGCCGCTAAAGCATCCCTCATCACTTTCAAGCAAACTATTGATGGATATGGTACAATTTAGGTAGTGAACATTTTGTCAGGTTAATTAATCCGTCAGTTTAGGCTTTGCGTGACTCCAGCAAAATCTCCACCAGAACATAATTTCATCGCCTGTAATTTTTTGAACATTTGTTTTCCTTTGTTTGATTCAAGAATAAATAGTAACTTTTGGTTAATTCAATTCTAAAATTTGTTAGTTTTTGATTAAGCTATCGCATATTGCCAGGTTTATTTTGTTGGACTTACTGTCAGAAATTATCAAGGTCCAATGATGTACGGAGGAAGTGGTCCTCTCGATGGTATGAGCGGCTACATGGCTCCGTTGTTGACCGAGATTCCCCGACACGAAATCATGCCGAATCGAGTGTTTGTTTCCGGATTTGGGCTTGAGGTTTGTTTCCAAGGTTTTGAATTTCAAGTTGAAAAGTTAATACCTATGTCTCAAGTTCACATTGCCCTCGGGTATTCGTAGAGTATTCCTCAATAAAAGAATTTCCTTTGGGCTCAAGAAGCTTACCTAGTTGTTTGATTATTTGTCCGCTTTAAAATGTTTGACTTTTTGTGTTCAGACAACGGAAAGTGAGTTACGACAACTCTTCGAGTGTGCCGGCAAAGTAAAAGAAGCCAAAATCATCAAGTCATTGGATGGATTATCAAAAGGATACGCGTTTGTCACTTACGAGACTGAAGCAGATGCAGAAAATGGAAGAAGAATTGTTTGTTGGCCATTGTTTCTTTTCATTATTAGGTTATTTTAGCCCACACAAGATTTGGAGCTGAATGGACGCTTTTTGAAGGTTGCACCTGCTTACAGGAAAATCAACACACCAAGAATTGAAGGTAAAAATATCTATTGTGCTCTTTGATTTTTTGTATAGACTATGCAATCGCTACACCAAATGGTATCATCTCTCCAACGCAGGGATACGGCTACGCTTTTCCGCAACCTGTGCCATTTTATCTCATCGGAGTTCCTCAGCCGCCACCATTTGCGTATGTGATGGAACGCCAAAGAACTCAATCTGCAAGACAGCCGGGAAAGGATACATGGTCTACTGGTGAGTTTTCATTTATCTAATTTTAGATTAGAGTGAGGTAGTTCTGACAAAAATAAATTTTTATTGACTAAACGTTTGAAGTGCTTGCAATTATGATACGGTTCAGATCAGGCCTCGCCTATGAGCACTCCAGCGAACTCTCCATGTAGTCCAAATAATGTTTTGGCGCCTCCGTCAACGCCCCTCTCGCCGCCGATGTACAACGGAGGATCTTACTACTTGGGAATGCCGGGGACACCGATGAGTGTTGGTTATTTTGTAAATCAGTCAATTAATTTTCGTCTAGGTATCGCCAAATCAAGCTTCATATGGGCATTTTTCTCTCCCATCCTCAATCTTTCCATCTTCCCTTATGTCGCCGGCGTCCATTGACGCAACTAAACAAGGACAACAAACGCATGAGAACAACAACCACAATTATAATCGGGGCTCTCATTTCTTCTACAAGGGAAACACGCCAGTGTCCAAAAGACAGCCTATTCAAACGCTTTTAAATATGAACCTTCAGTCAACACACCCATTGCAGGAGGTAATTTTTAAACAAAGAACTTTATTGGTGGACATTTTCATTTTAGGTTACCAACGACTCGGACTATGCCCAGCGTCAAGGAGTTCAACATCAGTCTTTTATGAGAAACATGAAGCTCAGACGACATAATATTGTAGGAAAGCTCGGTAAGCTGAAAGGTCTTTCCAACTTCATTCCAACATTTAGATAACAAGTCAATGACGCCTCCAGCCACACCAAAGCGTGAGCGTGAATAAATCTCATCAGAGGGAAATAGCTGATATTTGATTTTGTTGTTTTGTTTGTGTTTATGTAATGATTGTGTTTTTATATCTGTGTATTTTTTTCTTAAGAGCATTGCTTAAGGATTTTGTAGTTGTTTTCTAATTAATTTTAGTTAAAGTTTATAAATTGTTAAAGAAATAATTAAGAACAATTAATTTCTAGAGGTATTTATGGGACAGAATAATACAAATCTAAGCAATGACAGATTAGACAGAATAATACAAAAGAGCATCCCACAAAGATGTGATTCGATGGTAAGGCAAGAAAAAGTGATTGAAAGATCAAGCTTTTCAGAAGACGAGATTATCTTTTTATTTTGACAAGATTTGACAAAATGGATTAACGAGAGCAGGTTCAATAGCAGGCTACCCACCTAATTGTAATCTTTTAGGTTCTGGTGAGCATTTCTTCTCCGATTCCGTTCACCATTTCGTTTAATTGTAGATTTTCTTTCAAGTCAACGCAAACTTTTATTTCACTTACAAAGTCAAAACTAAACAAGACAGCAAAATGATAAAACAAATAAAACAACAAAGTGGAAAAGTATAAAAATTTTTTAAGCCAAATTGGATCCTCCCTCCATTTTATTCTCCTTTGAACATCACCCAAACACGAGGCGATTCGATGTAAGCTAAAAAGCACAATGCATTGATTAAGTACTGATTTCCTCAAATATAAAACCCTGTTTTGAATTCAATAAAGAAATAGAAAACGGTCTTCAATTCAAAGAAATGCAACTTTTTTGCTTTTAAAAGGTTCGAACGTACTTGCATCCGCATCCGAAGTGAGATATCCTTCGTGGTCATGCAAAGTGTGGGCTTTCATTTCAGACCAATCTCCAAAGCAGAGTCTAGAAGTGAAATTCTTAAAACGTTCAACTACATCTCGACACAGATTAAGACATTAAAAACGTCAACAAAACTCACTGACAAATCGAACACAAATACCCATGTTCGTCGCGTTTATGATTTTCCATTTCCAAATAACTAAAACAAAATTATTCCGTATTCATTGAGCAAAACTCACCGATTACAACGAAAATCACAAATCGTACACTCAAACTTAATGATCCCGGTGTGAATTCGCTCATGTGTTGTCACCTAAAAAATAAATAGTTGATCAGAAAAACCCGATGTCTGGTTACAAACACCTAAGCCATCAATGAAAAATTGACTCACCGCAGTTTCACTGATAAAATGCTCATCGCAGAAGTGACATTGAAAAACTTTTGTGAAAACGTGTGTCATCTTTCGATGTTTTCGCAGCTTTCTTGGCGTCAGGAATTTCATCTGACATTCGAAGCATTTGAAACCCGAATTAGCTCCTAAATTGTATACATTAAATTCTCACGGTAGCAAGTAAAATGCAGAAGCCTTGTTATTAAACTGGTAAATGGGTTCTGTAAATTGGTTAAAACTACGGCTTCCTTGTTAAAGATTATTCCAAGCTTCTATTTAAGTTATTTTTAAAAACGCAAATCCACCTCGATGAAACTTGGCCCGATGAGAAGCGAGACGAATTGCCGAGCAGAGATTTCTAATTGGTGTGCATTCGAAGCAAAGAAATGTCTAAAAACGTCGATCAAAGAATGTCCTCACGATATCCAAAAAGCCAACTCACCAAATCACAGACATGATCTCCCAAATTCTCCTTGCTTTCCAAGATCTAGAGATTTACTGTAATAAAGACGTAACAAAAGATTTACCTTAAAACAACGAAGACATTGAACCGGTTTTGTAGCAAGTGAATGTGCTTTGCGAAAATGTTTCTTAAGTGAAAGCTCATTGCGGAAGCGTTTATCACAAAATGGACACTGAGGTGAAACCTAAAGCATGAAAATTAGAGTATTATTCAATAAGTAAAGTAGAATTTATAGCTTTTTTTTTCATTCATCGTACAAACCTTTTTCCAATACTTGCGAACTTTTGGTAGCATTGTGCCCCATCGATCCACAAAACGAGGTGCTTTCCCGGTTAACGTTTCTTCACCAGGTAGAGGAATCCTAAAGAAATCCGTCCTTTTTTCCCATTCACACTAATATAAAATTTTTTTCACAAAGCTAAAAGCTAAGCAACTCACTCTTCTACATCATATTCGGCATTCTCCGCCAAATAATCTTCTTCTGGTGGAATAAATCCACCATAGACAAGCTCTTCAATGCGATTCTGTTCCCGCTCATTTGATCTAAAATTACCATTATAGATCACAACAAAATATATGTATTAGATTGTCAGATATATTCTCTCATAGTAAATAAACAATTCAGCTTTGGAAAATCATTCTAAAATCTACCTCATTTCATGAGCTTCTTGCTCCTGCTCAAGTTCGATTAATGGATACTCATCGGGATGTTGTTCTTTGATATGAAAGTCGACAAGAATATTCTCACAAAAACGAGTTTTGCAAAACTAAAAGTAAACACTACACCTTAATAAAATAAAACGCCTGCTTAGTTCAAAAATATTCACTTTGCATCGCGGCATCTTGCTTCTGACGAGCCTTTGGACATCTTTGACGGTGGTTGGATGTGGTGGCGGCGCCGGGATATCGAGAAGCTAAAATGATTTCAAATCACCTTTGCTAATTCTACTGCTAGCTATTGCTTATTGCACTAAAGCTCACTTGATCATGTAGCCAAGTCTTTTCAAGAATTTGTCTTTCGTACATCTCGCGTTTCACCAAACTTTCAAGAGGAGCCGCCCATTGGGGAGCTAAAAAGTTCTGTTTTAAATTTGGAAAAATCAAAAACTGACCCATAATTTCCGGGTAAACCGTTTCAATTTCCATTGTATCCATAATATCTAAAACAAGAGTTATTAAAACAAAACTAAAACTAATACTAAATTCCTTTAGTCAACCTTTAGTATCTAAAGAGTCTTCAGATCGTAGTGCCGATAGCAAACCACCAACGCCGAATTGAGCCGTTTGCTCCTAAAAATTATTCATGAAAAAGGCTAAATTTTATTAGTACATAAAATACTAAATTTAAACCTACATTAATTTTTCTTATTATTTTCCTTTCTCGAATTTCCTCGACCTCATTTTCTAACTCCTGAAAAAGTTTTTATCTGTCATTGGATACTAGTTTGTTTGTATAATTTGATAGTTTGATTTACTTACTTCAATTTTCTCCTCGAATCCTTTGCGTTTCATGTTACCAAACTCATAGGCATAAGTGTGTCTTGACTCAATCGGTTCGATGAAATTCACTTTCGGAAGCTGTAAGAGATAAATAAATTTGTCATACTTCGAGCCTTACAGAAAGGTCCTAGACTCGTGCAAAATTAAGTCTATATATTTATTTGACCAAGATTTATCTTAGCAATTCAAAGATCTATAAAAATCAAGCGCTTTACTTCACCTCTTTCGGTTCATTCTCCGTGTTGAAATTCTCTTTCTCAGCCTCATTTTCCAGCTCGAACATTCCCGAATCCGAAGGACGCGTGGATATCAGATCCTATAAAATAGAAACTCATGTCCATTATACAGTGCATAGACGCAAAAAGTAATTAATTACCTGATGTTGATCTGTCTGCTGAGATGACTGGAATTCAACTTCGATTTCCTCTTCTTCCAGAAATCCTTCATCTTCATGAAGTGACGAGCCGTCACATCTATAAAAATGCATAAATGCTCTTGTCAAATAGAAAAATGAGATTATCTCCTAAAACGATTAAAAAACCTTACCTTTCTTCCTTAACAATTTTGTGAGTCGAATTGACAAAACTTTCATCAAGCAATGTCTCATTCATCGCGCCAGTTGCGTCCTCTTGCTTGTCTAATTGTTCACTCATTATCTATTTCTGCATGGGAGAAAATTTCATGTCAAACAAAACTTACCAAGACTTGAACAAACATGTTGCAGTATTTCTCTATTCACCAACGAAGGAGCGCCTTCTAAAATCTTAGCGGAGTGAAATGGCATCGGCTTACAAATTTTACTTCTTTCAAGTCTAGTCGATCAGAATTAAATTCTTAAATCAAAACCCTTTCTCAAAAATTTTAGCTTACTATTTTACAATAATTTACTGCTACTCGAATTATAATATCTTACCATTCAACAACGAATGATGAACGTTTTCCATAGCGTTGTTGGAGTCTAAAATTAAGGTAAAAAGATACAACTTATAATCAGGCACAAATCGAAATAAAAAAAATCGACATGAATCGAGTTAAAGTTGATAATGTTAACTATAATATTTGGGGGCACTATTTTTTCTCCATAACCACTTTTCCTGAAGTAGCTTTATGCGTCGATTCCGAAAAAGACAACAAGCGCTTGGGAAAAGGCGTTTTAAGCCGAGATTCGGGGCTCCAAAGTGCGCGCTCATACAGCGTGATGAGAGGGATACACATAGGAAAGAGGTCTAAAAGTGGTCTCCCAAATATTGGCATAATTTAACCTAGTGATTAAGTTTCTGATCAAACTGGAGCAAAATAATTTTTTTTCCAAAGTTTGACCACGGTCCCCCACATGACTCAAAAACGGTCAAATCTCTAAAAAATTTGCTAGGAGTCCATGCCTAAAATGACAAAATCAAAATCCTAACTTTCTCCCTATGCTTTTTGATTCCTCTTTTGCAACACGATTACTTTTCTTAGGCCTCGTCATTTTGCTATCTGGAAAATCGAACAATAGTAAATTAAAGAAAAACAACTAAAAAAAGAAGTAAATAACAAGAAAAATATTAATTTCGTCGAAATACAACTTTTCCCTGGAGAGAAAACTTTTTTTTTTTTTTTTAGTAAATCTTTTTTTTATTTTTTTTTATTGTTTTTTATTTTGATGGGGGGGTTTGGGTTTTGATGGAGAAGGGAAGAAAAAATTTAAAAAAAAAATAATTTTTTTTTTTTTTTTTTTTTTTTTTTTATGTTTTTTTTTTTTTTTTTTAAAATTAAAAAACAAATTTAAAAATTTTAAAAAATTTTTTTAAATTTTTTTTATTTAAATGTTAAATTTTGAGAGGGGGAAGTGGGTTGTTCCCTCATACTAATAAATGTCGATTACGGTAATTTAGTCATGCTTTAGCGCGCAAAAAGTTGTCAAACGGCATTTTTGGGTTTAAACTGTTATAACTTTTACCGAGCAAAAGTCTTGCAACACCACTTTTTCAAAAAAATGTATGAAAATTTTTTATAGAAAACGCCTCCCGTTCGTAGGGTTTTTTTTGTTTTTGATTAGAATAATATATGTACACTTTATTTACAAAAACAAATTTGAAGTTCAGCGTAAAACAAAAAAGTAAATGGCAAAACCACTAAAAAATACCCTAAAAACTGGGTGCGAAAGTCTTGCAACATTACATTAAAAACATTAAAAATCAATATTCAATTGGTCCACCTCCTACCAAAATCACTTCATTCGTCGTTTAGGCATTGAGTCGAGTAATTCGTGAAGAATCGCTAGTCGAATTGAGCTCCAAACTTTTCACATGTAGAACCATAAGTCAACTTTTGTGTGGAAGTCTTTTCCTCGTAACTTTGTCTTCACGTAAGCCCATAGATTCTCAATAATGTTCAAATCAGGCGACATAGGGGGCACATTGATCAACGAAACGTTATTAAGGGCAAAGCATCCAGAAAGATGAGCTTTTCCTCCATTCGAGAGATCCACTGTGCGACCCATCAGGAGCTTGCTCTTGTGAACCGGAGAATTGTCCTGGTAGAGAGACCATCCAGGAGCCATGTGATCCTGAGCAAATGGAAGTAGACGCTCTTCTAGTATTCCCATATACTGGCGAGCATCCATGGTTGACTGGACGAGGATGAGCGTACCTGCCACATTTTTTGCCATCGCCCCTAGAAAAGTACATATTAATGCATGTATTAGAAATGAGGCTTACACATGATTGATCCTCCACCGGCTCGGATTGTAGGACGCAAATACTTGGAATATTTGCTTTCCAATGGATCGTCTAATCAAGTGGTTGCCTTTTGGAGAAAAAGATATCCACTTTTGTTGCATCGACGAAAATCACGTTGGCCCAATCCTGCTTTGTCCAACTTTGGTACGTCCTGGCGAATAGAAGCCATTGTTTCCTGTGGCCTGCGGTCATCAAAGGCTTTCGTACAGCCCTCCAGCTATACAGTACTGCTTGAGTCAATCGTCGAGAAACGGTCCATCGAGAGATATCCTTGTTTGCAACATCCTTGATCGGCCGAGCTCCCTCAGTTGATGTCATGTTCGGATCCTTCTGGAAGTGCTCCCCATGAGTATTCGATCCTCTTTTTGCTTTACACATTTTTCTTTTCCGCTTTGATAAGACATGGGCAACTGCAGGCTGGCAGGGCCCCTTGGAATTTTTACACTAAAAAAATAATTTTTTTCAGATTTGAAATCATCTCACTTTTTCAAGCTGAATAGCATAGCACAGCAAGCTGGGAGAAATTCTATAGAAACCGAAATTTTTTACCTTTGGTCAAGCCGATTTACGCCAAATCAGGAAAAGGTTCAAATAATGATTTTGCGATCCTCGCTTGTCGAGCATTCGGCAGGTAGCTGACACTGACTACATTATGGGAAATCTCACCCAAACGCTGACAAAAAAAGACATGTGGCTTGTGGCGTTAAGAGGCATGTTCGCCCCAGCCCTCTGTATTTTTGTCTTCTTTAAAAAGTTCACAGATACAAATCTGATAATTATCATTCATAGCAATACGACCGTCAGTTAAAATTATTTTTGACTTTATGCAGAATATAGTAAGAAATTTTCATGGAAAAAACAGACTCCACAAAAATTCAATTCAGTATTCTGAAAGTTTATTATACTATTGACCGACATATAACATTTGTGGCGGCTCGATATGATATGAAATTTTTCAAATTAACATCAAAAGTCCTGCCTTTAATTTGAAATTTTTGATTTTATTTTATGGTTTTTTGTTATTTTTTCCCGTTCATTTTTGTGGCTCCAACTCTGTAAATTTGTAGTGTTCGAATTTTTGATTTTAAAGACGATTATTTTTTGTTACCTAAGTGTGCGATGGTAATCACGGACGATTCTTTACAATTCCAAATCCCTCACTGTTTGATCATCTGAAATAGAAACAGTTTATGAAAGTATTTAAAAATAGAGCTGCCGTGAAGCAGAGATAATCCGCTTGATATTTGTGATGGAAGAATGTGGTTTGAATGTAGTCCAAATGACCAAGCAGGGTGAAGATACATCGCTTTTTGTTTGTAGTTCCATACCTAAAAAAATAAATAGATAATGTACAAAGATGTGGCATGTATTAGGTTGTGTCCTATAAAATTGCCGTTTTTCATTTGATCGGTATTCAGCGACAAATTAACACTTTTCTTTCTCTTTTTATTATACTAATTTACAATTTAGTTTTTATGTGCTAAATTCTCTCTTTTTAGGAATCAAAAAACAAAAAGCGCATCGATCGCGTTACGGCGCTGTCTCGTAAAGAAATCCATCAATAATCCATCAACGATATTTGAGGAGATTTCCGCCGCCAAAGCAGCGAGAGAGAAATCAATTCTTTATGGCCAACAATCGTCAAGCGGAAAGATCACACGCTGGTAGTTTGGTAGTTCCGAAAAGGTGAAGACAACCGGCCGCCACACGAGCGAGGAAGCGTCGTCCAGAAAAGTGAATCGACAGACGTTGAGGCGCCAACTTCAGCAAAACTCGAAGGAACGACTGGATTTTGCAGCCAAAGCTATTGCTGAAGGATGACAGTATGGCGTTGGCTCAAAACCGGAAGAAAGTGGTTGAAACATCGGCAATTTTGAAAAACGGCAATTTTGCGCGGGACAACCTATTAAATGTACTCTTTGATTTCTCGTAGTCATGACCACCAGAAACGAAGATTGGTTGATCCGCGTGGGAGCAAATCCCTCGAACGGGTCCATCGTGTTCATCATATTTGTCGAGCAGCACTTACTCGGTATCACTTGATAGCGTTCCATAGTTGAATGATTCCACTGTGCAGCGAAGCGAGCACTCATGGCCGAGTCGGATGAAACGAGATTCCTAAATTAAAAGCGTATAGCAAAAAAACTGTTTTCAAACTTTTGAAAATCAATAGCCCATTGAATGTAGCCGTTTATAAACATTCTTAACCTAATCTACGAGTGAATGGTTTTAGCAAAAGCAAAACTGATCAAAAGTTAGCAAAATACCAAACATACCTTTCACCCTAGCCGACTTTGATTCGAATTTCACAAGTAAAGACATCGCGGCTCGTAGGGATATCTAAAAAGTAAAAATTGAAGAAATTGACCGAATAACAAGAAGAACGAAAATAATAATGCGTGTCAAAAACTTTCGCTGTATAAGACGGAAGAGAGATAAGCGCAAAATGCAAAATGTGGAATTGTGCCACGTGGCCAACGCTATGCAACTATACCCAATTGTATTTTGCCATGTTTAACCAATCTTAAACAATCATTTTATCTTTATTAGGTTGTTCGGATATAAACGAGCGTTTTGGTCGTTGACAAAATTTAGCTTAAAAACAGAAACGACGAAGTTTAATCCAAAATATATTCACCATTATTATTGATTTACCCCTTGCCATCTTTTGCGCAAAGAATTGATGCCGCTCTTGAAAAACTCAGCCGGCTCAGACCTGAAAACTTGGCGACCCAATTTTTGATATTATCTTCACGGGTTTTGAATTTCTCATTAACCAAAATGTTTTGCATCGACCGCAATCAATGGTAATCTGAGGGAGCCAAATCGGGAGCATACGGTAAAACCTCCCATCCTAGATTCTCCATTTTTTGCTGGGTGATTTTTGCAACGTGAGGTCTAGCGTTGTCATGGATGAACTTTATTTAGATGTGTCTACTCCTTGACGAATGAGAGCTTCCACTGATCCGATCAAGCTGCTGCTGGTAGAGGCCGTGATGTGGACTTACGCTTCACCTGGTTCTAGAAGCCCGAAATATACCTTGACCTTGTTATTCCGACCATACTCGAGGTAGCATGACCTTTTCCCATGAATGTCCGGTTATTCACTTTTTGTCGAATTTGGCCATTCTCCTGGTCCTGTAGCTACTGCCGCTTTCGAATAGTATTTTCTCGAAACAGATCCACTTCTCATCTCCAGGTAATGAGAGAAATCAAAAAGCCATGATCTTTAGCGTGGCGGGATGGAGAATTCCGCGCAATAGCGACCCGTGAAGCCTTTTTGCACTGCCTTAACTCGTGAGAAAAGCCATTTCCCCGCATCTGATCTTCTTTCCAATGGCGTGGAGATGCTCATCAATAGTAGAATTTGAACATATAAACTGTTGAGCAAGTTCACGCGTCGTTTGACATGGATCCGATTCGATTGCAGTCCTCAAAATATCGTTGTCCACCGCTTGAGGTCGACGAGAGTGTTCATCATCCTCGAGACTTTCATCCCATTCCGAAAGCGTTGGAACCAGGCTCGGCATCGGCTTTCGGACAATAAATCATTCCCAAATGCTTTGACCAATCTCGATGGGGATTCCGCGGCTGTTTTGCCCAGGTTTGAAGTCGTAAAGTAGGCAGACGCGAACTTGATATTTGAAGTCGGTAACTTTTTAGGAAGTCGGTAATCCGCTTCTCGCGCTCGCGCTCGCCGCCACCATTATCTTCATTCTTCGTCTTTTTGCCGTCATTCGCTATGAATCGGTGATCCACGAGTATGACCTGTATTCAATTACAGATACGCCATTTATAGCAACAATGACTACGAAATGAAGTGTTGAAGAAAGTTTGGAGATTCGGTAAGTTTAAAACTCGAGGAGGATTCAAAACAGGATCCAAATTCCCATCGACTACAGATTCATGTTTCAAAGAAAGTTTGGTGAGGAAATCGGGGGCGGGACAAAAGCGATCTTTTATTTGCCCACCCGACCCAAAAGCACACCTTTTCACTGTTATTTTTTTGGCTTTTTGCAAATCAATACAAAACCAAAAATTCAAAATTTATTTTTCCATGTTTAATAGACTAATTTCTTTTGTTTCCGGTGCCAAAAAAGAACTTCTAATTGTACTTTTGCTTCTTTATACCATGAATAACAACCTAACCGTTTATTCGGGAACATTTAGCAGTAAAACAACGACATAAAACAGACAAAAGTAACAATAAACATTTCTTTAAAAAGCCGACAAACAGTGAAGCTTGGATGTGGGTTCTTTGGGCCAGTCTAAATACGAATAAAAAAGCTTGAATCAACAAACTACCTTTAGCAACGAGTTGAACGATCTTAATGCATCAAAAACAACAGTCGTCTTTAGTTAAAACTTTGGCAAAAGGAAGACTCAGTTTGTAATGAGACATTAATGAAATGAGTGTAATTTTCCTCGCGTTTTCCTGATACTAGTTGCCTGCAAATTAGAAACTACCGTAAAATCGTCATTTTGCATTCAATTAGCCAAATCCTGATGAAGACCTAGAATGGAAAATCAGCTACAGTTGATGCTAGCTGGGTGTTCTCTAGAAAAAAACTCCATTTTTTTGCACTTTTATTTGATCAATTTCACTGATTTTGATGTCTTGTAATAGATTTACATGTCCATCCTTTAATGGCTCTTGTTTTAAAATTCCCGAAGTGATCTTGTGAATTTGAACGTGGAAACTCTTGTGAACTTTTCAAACGGCCAACCAATGATTCCATGTTGTATTTGATTCGTTTGTTCGGAGGCTGTTCCCTGATCATTTGCTTGAATTAGTTGAGATTGAGCGATTTCTTGAGCTGAAACGATTTGAGTAAAAAGCGTGATGGATAAAAAACCTGCACCCCTTCTTTATATTTTCCTAACAAATATTGTAAAGTCTGGCTTTTTAAAAACGTTCTGGCTTAAGACGTATACACTTCAATTCTTTATCTCTTCATATTATCGTTACGAACTACTGCAGTGAGACACTGAACCCTTGCAGTATCCTTAAAAATCATCTCTTCTTGGCCCTTTACTATTTTGATTAGGTGGACTTTCAGCTGTTTGCCCAACCGGCTGGACTACTTGCTCAGTTACTTGAGGGGTCTGAAAATGAAATTTTAAAAGTTTATCAGTTCGTGAAAAAAAACCCTGGCGCAATCTCATTAGAAGCTAACGATGAATCGTTCACGGCCTGAGATGAATCGTTCACGGGCTCAATAACAGCTCCAACATTGGGATCATTTTCTGGGGATTTTCCGCTAGTTTGTTAGGTTCATCTATATCAAAGTTTATTTGCGCTTATCAAACCTAATCTAGTTGGGATGCTGACAACTCTAATCTTCATTGCGAGAAAAACCGCGCTTTGCTCATTTTAGGCTATATACGTGTTCTGAGTCTCTGGAATTTCCGATTCTGATTTTCAACAGGTTAGATATCGATATTTAGCGACGAATCCTGTATATCGAAACCGTAGCCAGTATTGTTGATTGAGGTGCAGTTTTGGAAAAATGAAATTTTGAGCCTGAAACAAGATAACGGATAGATAGGACGGGAAAATAACCGAGTCGATAACTTGGAAGCATTTCCGCAAGAGTTCCTTATCGCAAAGCAACGGTAAGGAATGAAGGTATATCTGCAAGAAGAGTTGAACAAGTGAGTACACTTATGAGTTAGGCAGGCTTTTCTGGTTGGTGGACCATAGAAGTAACAGTGATTTTGAATCGATTTGAGTCAATAGTCGATTTGAACATACTCATTATTTTTTTCGAGGGCAATTTGGACGATGCAAAAAGAGAAGGTTTAATGACAAAAAAACTCAATACAAATTTTTATAGTTTAGATTTCTCAACTTTTTGGATAATTCGTAAAAGCATTGAGATGTGTGATGGGGTGAAAAGGTTAAACTGAAGCCACCCGTCGACTCAAAAATTATCGAAATAAAAAGATTTGCGGAGTTTCATGCTCATTGGCAATTCTTTGAAAGGTTTATAGCCTCAAAATAAACAGCAAAATAATAATCTTTTCAAAAATTTGATTGGTTTAGCTACTTAATAATATATTTAGTGCTCAAGCAGCTGGCGGAGGAGGCGGTGGGGGTGCTGGAATGACTGGCGGAACTGGAGGAGGCGGAGGGGAGTGAAAATTGTTGTAGCTGAAAGTTTCAAACTAGGTGTCAAAATTGAATAGTCTCAAATAGCCTTTTGAGTAAAATGTGGTCAATTTTCAAATGCTACCGTAATATTGCTACTAATTTATTCAATCGTTTACTTTTTATATCTTTCGATCTGTGAGCCCTCACAAAATCAGTCCGAGCAAATTTGAATAAGAATTGCAGTAGCTTTCAAAAGTTGCAACGTTTCAGAAAACGAGTTATTTGAGAGGAACGGCTAATGATTAAATGATTCACTTGCACCCACTTGTCACTGTGATATCCCTAAAGTGTCCCTCCCATGGATAAGTGATTGTTCCCTCGAAGCTCGTAGCACAAACATGAAAAATATTTCTAGAAAACGGATATTGAACTTTTAAAAGATCTATTTTAAGAAGGATTGAAAATAACTCACAAGGTTATCCGGAAACGCGATAAACTCATTCTTTTGCAAATCAAGCCAATTCGGTTTCCTCGGTTCATTCGTCGTAATGTCACATTTCTAAAAATCTCCAACTTTCATCAAAATAATCAACTACCATTTCCTTGCTCTGAAAAGTGTTCCCAAAGATATCTGTGAGTGCAACCGATGCAAATATCAGACTCCAGCCGGTATTGTTGTTGAAATGATTCTTGGCAATTTCGTGTCGTTTTCGTGAAACGGAAACACTCATCTCTTCGTCTTTTTCGAAAACTCGTGCAATATATTTTGCGGTGTTGCCGTTGAAAATGTTGTCAGTGATTGCGAAATTTCGCACTGCTGAAACTCTCAATAGAATTTCAAATTAAATCAAATATTTTATAGATCTCAGGTCTTTGCAGATAAAACTGACCAGAAGAATCCGTGTAAATCAAATCGATGAGCGAACTCTTGGGCGCCGCGTTAAACTCCGTATTGTTCGCAAAAGTATTATTTTCAATGAAAACTCTTGCTCCGGATTGAAGATGGTTATATAAACACCTAGGTATTCAGAAAATGTTTCATTCTCTTTAAAATAGATACCTTGATTCGAGACAAAAAACGAGTTCTGTATGTCCAAACCAATCCCAGAGTTGTCCTTGGAAATGAGAATCCCTGCTAGAATTGGAATACGGGATAAAATTAAATGAATTGTTGTACCTGTGTTTTCTCGGAACGTCGAAGTAGTTATTTTGAGAAAACACGGGAAACATTTATCAAAGGACACTAAATGGCTGATACTTTAAAGTAGTTTACTTTTATGCACAAAGTTAGTGTCAAAAAACAGTAACTGTTTCCGTATTTTGTCCTACAAAAAAACCTACAAAAACTTACCAGCCGGCATGATGTGATTGGAAAAAGTTGTTGAAATGATTCTCACTGTCAGACGGTCGACAGATTTATGATGTGATTGATCTATGATATAAAAGGTTTTGTTTTCTAGAATAAATTTATTTGATTGAAACGGCTTAATCAAAAGCTTGAGAATACGATTTGAAACGAATGGCCTAAGTCCAAGAATCTTCCAGCCAGCCGTAGAGGTCAAGAAACCAGGAGGATATCACCACCACTCATGACAGTTGCAGGCTAAGCTACAAAATGCAATAGCTCTCTTCAAATTCAACCAAATTCCATCATAGTGGTATCAAAAGGTTTAGATTGAGCATTGTTCTGAGTTGATTGACACGTCACACACAATTTTTCATCAGAGAACACACTTTTGTGCAATGTGCAATGTCATTGGCATGTGCAATGACACTGTCAGAACTCCTTATAACACCGTTTGAAGGTTTTGAAGCAGTTCGATCCTTCAAGAATCCGCCCACCTTGCAAAACTTTCGAAATGATTATTCCATAAAGATTCTTTGTGATCTCCGAATCCACAATCGTCAACACCGAACTCCCATTAGAAAAACCAAAAGCACCGACATCTTTCGTGTACAAGATCCCATGACCGTAATTTGACGCAATTGTTGTAGATTTTAGGGCTAAAATTGGTTTTATTCAATTAATTGATTGGGATAATGTTTTGTTCAATTTCAAAATTCAAATATGAAACACTTACCAATTTTATTGACAGCATTGTATATCGTAAAGCCGGCCCCTTCATTTAGATTTGAGGAGCAATTCTCAAAAATGAAATCGGCAAACTGTAGTCAGCCATTGTTTTTCCATTGTTTTTCGAGTAAATGGACAAACCGTGTTTTGAATCCGAAAACCAGAAATCTTTGACTCGGAAGCATGACAATTTTTGATCACATACGGTGGAGCGCCAAATGTGAACAGCTAAACGTTCGGTTGAACTTTTAAAATTTTAAACCCATATCAAACCTCCTCAAAACTAAAGCCATTGCTATTCTTTGTCGCATAAACTCCATCGAAAAGTGGGATTTTGGTGGAATTGCGAACTGAAAGCTAAGAATTTTCAAAACCCAGCTCATTTTGGCTAACCGGTTACACCATACGACGATTGTTTAATCTCCACATTTCTCAAGGAGACCAAATCTAAAGAATTGTTTGTAAGAAAAATAGGAAGCAGTCGGTCTATAAGTCTATAAGTCGGTTTTGACTGATCTGGGAAAGTTTTAACCAGGGCCAGGACTGGCTAGCAGTAGGCTAACTATAAGCCAGATAACCCCCTTAAAATTGGCTTTAGATCATCCCTAAACATAGTGGCATTGTAAAGTAACCTCTGGGATATTCAGTACAAATATTTTTCAGTATTAAAGCTAGTCCAACTTTGCACAAACCGTGTGCAAAAATGAGCAACCCGTGCCACGTTTCATCATCGGCTTCAAGAATCACTGGATCGTCCGGATCTCCTGTGATATTCAGAGAACCTACGGATTTGTGACATTCTCACATAAAATTAGTCAATATTTTTCAAAATACCATAGACAATGATTCCCGTATTGTTCTTGAATCTCATAATGACCCCTTCTCGAATCGTGCACGAGTCGCCCTTCATGATCGTCAAATTGTAGCTGATTATGTGTGGATTCGCACGGGAATCAAAGTAATAGGCTTTTGGAGTTGGTGGGCTAAAGATGGAAGTGTTACGGTGAATTATCTATTTTACAAAAAACTTTGAAATTGTTGCTTAAAAATGGAAAAACATCCTTTCTGTTGCACTCACTCGAAAGAGTGGGTGTTAAAATAAAAATTGGAAGGCGAAAGCACCAGAAAGGCGTACCGATTGTTTGAGTTAAAATATAGATATTTTACATTAACAGCCTTACGGTGGTGGCGTAGTTTTCGTTGTAACCATAGCTATAATTGGCTTTTGGAACAAATCTGAAAAGATTTTGGATTTCTTAAAAAACTCCTAGCTCACTTGGTCGTCGTGGCATTCTTGTAGATCGCTTGAGCATTGGAAAATGAAAGCCATAAAGTTGAAAGGCACAATGAGATCAAGATAAGCATTTTGAGGCTTCGCTTTAATTC
>CAUEEP010000842.1:0-35798 GCA_958450365.1 Mesorhabditis belari
TCGATATAACGTAAACCTCTCTATAACGTAAGGCGTGACCGGTCCCGGCCGACTTTAAGCTATATAAAACGGCACTCTATATAACGTAAACCTCTATATAACGTAAGCTATAGCCGTCCCGTGAGTTACGTTATAGAGAGGTTCCACTGTATATATATAGGTACTTTATTCAGGAACTGAGATAAAGTTCGCTAGATTTAAGATTAAAACAAATTAATTCATCCACATAACATGAAAAGGGCCGATAAAAAGCAACACAATATAATGTAATATATGGGTAGCACAGATAACGTCAAGAATCCACTAGAGCTTTGTTTAAAATTTGAATCTTAAACAAAGTTTAAGTTTAAATTTGAATTTAAAACTTAAAACTGAACTTAAAAACGGTTTAAAATTTGAATGATTACAGCTAAAATCTAAGAAAACTTTAAAAATCTAAAAATTCCATTCATAACTGGTCTTTCCTTACTATAAAATTCAAATAACAATAAAAAATAATGTTGGAAAATTTCTTAGCTTTATGCAGGTGAGAATTTTTTTTGATTTTTCATACGCAAATTGGGAATTGCTTTCCAAAATGAGAACTGTAATTCATTTTTTTTTTAAAACCATCGTTTTTTTTTTCCTTTTTTTCTTACATCATTATTATTTTTAGTTGAAAAGAATAACGAAAATGAGGTTTATTTTTAGCTTCATTTTTGGATCAAGTTTTCAACAGCTTTTCATCCTAAATGAGTTATTTTTGAGTGTCTGGGAGTTGAATGAAGATTATCTCAAAGTTTAGTAAAGTGCAGTAGTGCAGCTATCTTGTGTAGCTTGTCATTTTCTTCTCAAATTAATCTTCATTCAATTTGAGAAGAAAATGACAAACTGCACAAGATAGCTGCACTATTGCACTTTACTAGACCACAAAAGTATCAGAGCTTTCGAGAATTCAGATTTAAATCTAGTTTATTGATCTGGCTTGGCTTATGAGCTAAAGTTGATTGGAATTTCTTTGATTAGGAGTGATGAAATCAAAAGAAAATATCAATCTTGATATTGGAAGAGATAACTTGAAGAGTTATCTGTTTAAATTGAGGAGTTATCTGCTTAAATGGAAAGATCTTGAAGAGTTAGCTGTTTAAATGGCAAGATCTTGAAGAGTTATCTGTTTAAATTGAAAGATCTTGAAGAGTTAGCTGTTTAAATGGCAAGATCTTGAAGAGTTATCTGTTAAATGGAAAGATCTTGAAGAGTTAGCTGTTTAGATGACAAGATCTTGTAAGTTATCTGTTTAAATTGAAAGATCTTGAAGAGTTATCTGTTTAAATTGAAAGATCTTGAAGCTATCTGTTTTCTAACTCTTTAAGTTATCTGTTTGAATCTTATCTAAGTTCAAGAAATCCAAGAAATCAGTTAATCTAGTTTTAAAAGTTAAAATTAAAAAAGAATCATTGTTTCCAAAGGTTTCATTTACTTTAAAGTAATACAATGATGAGGAAGTCTGTGAAATGTTCTCTCATCCATTTCTCTTCAGATGAAAAGAGCTCAACTCTAAGAAAAAAAAGACGCGAAAGAATTATCCACACAACGGGTCATTTCTTGCATTTTTGATGTAAAAGATGGAGAAAAGATCCAAAGCATCACAATCTTTGAGGTTTTTCTTTTAGAATAGATATATTTTTGGGTAAGAAACCAGAGCTCCAAAAATTTCCTCTTTTTCCAAAAACGTTCCTTGTTCGCACTTATAGAGCAATTACCCTCTTTGAATGAAGTTTCAGGGAAAAAAAAGAGAATTCAAGTTGCTAAGTTATAAAAAACTTCAAGATCAAACAGAGATTTCGAAGGAAAATCTTTGACCATTTAATAGTTAAGCGTAGATCGAGCGAGCAAACAATAATTAAGGAAAACTTTGTAGATTTGAATCTAAAGTAAGTAGATGAACTTTGAATTCAAATCTATATAATACCGTATTTTCTCTAATAGTAGTGCACCATGAGCGTTGCCTAAATTCCTCGAAATCCCGAAAACTGCTTATCAGAACCTAACGATGTGGGGCCGGAAAATGTAGCTGACGATGTGATCTTATGGGGGATTTGAGTGTTGAGCTTCTGCAAAAGCTTGGAAACGGTAAAATAGTCACTCGACTCGCCGGGGTGCACTACTGTTAGAGAGTATACGGTATTTGAGTATAGATCTACATATACCATACAATCGCGGACATTAACTTGACTTTGTAGATATTGTAGAGCTTCCAATATACCGTATTCTCTCTAATAGTAGTGTACCATGAGCGTCGCCTAAATTCCTCGAAATCTCGACAACCGCTTATCAGAACCTATCGATGTGGGGTCGGAAAACGTAGCTGACGATGAGGTCTTGTGGAGGATTTGAGTGTTGAGCTTCTGCAAAAGCTTGGAAACGGTAAAATAGTCACCAACTCGGCTCGCCGGGGTGCACTACTATTAGAGAAAATACGGTATATCAAGTACAATATTGTAATATTTAAACTCTTAACTTTTTTAATATCAACTACTCAAACAAAGCAACTTTCTAGACACGTCTTAGCTCGACGATTGCCTTTTTTGGTTTCTTCTTATCGAAATCTCTATGAAAGTGTTTGTGATGATAATTGAAAACAAAAAAACTTTGCAGCTTTGCCAGCCTACTCAGGATTGTGGTTATGGTCAATACGTGGGTGGAATTTTGAGCTGTGAACGATTTCCTTTCTCTGCTTTCCTCATCAACACTTTCGCTCGACTCATCGTCGACTTCAACGACTTTTCTAATTTAAACAAGAAACTGAATACTATGGTCATCTTTTTCTCTGCTTTACTCACCATTTCCTTCGCCATTGCCAACAAAATTGTGTTTAATGTAAAATTTGAAATGAATTTACGGAGGAGATGCATGGTACTGAGCAAAAAGCTCAGAAAATACCAAATACCAATCAAAAACATCACAAAGAGAAAGAAAAGCTGAAAATGATACAGTTCCGTTTTTCTTTTTGCTTGAGGTATTCTTTAGAATCGTGCTAAACTGAAGAAAACCCTTATTTCTCCAAACACCCCAAAGCTTTTTATTGAATAAAATAACTAACAAAGATAATTTGAATGAATCTTTTAAATGAAATTGAATTTAGCTGGTTTACAGTTGATTCACTTACGACTGACTTATGCCAAAAATCAAAAAAAGCTGTCAAATAGATTTGAAATTAAAAGATCTCGAAGTTGCTTGATAAGATAAGATAAAATCCCGAAAGGTAGAACATGTATGGTAAATATGTAAAAAAACTAGTGTATCAGCTGTTCTTTAAAAACATTTTTATTTGTTAATATTATTTAATTTGGGAATTATTGAAAAATTCAAACATTTTTTTCAAATCCAAATTTTCTGATTGTGATGAGGTTGTGGGTTGTGGAGCAAGAGGAGGCTGTAGAATGCCACCTTTTTCTTGTTCTGAGATTTCGGAAGACTGTTGTTGTTCTTTTTCTTTCGAGGCTTTTTGTTCATCTTTCTAAAATCAAAAATCTGTCCAAGAAATTCAAAATCAAAATACCGTGTCGGCGGGTGCTTCGATCACATTCACTTTGAGCGTGCCAACCTGTGTGATCTAATTTTTTGCCTATAGAATAACAGGTATTTAACTAATAACTAACAAACAAAAACAAACAAATAAATAACTAATAACCGGGTAGATTATCTATTCTTCTTTTTATTTTATCATGTTTAAAAAATAAAATAATTCTCAATTTAAAGTTTCTAAAGATTTATAAACATAAATCAATCATTTGTACTTTTTAAAGCTATAGAGTTTCCGCAAAAGTTTCTATAGATTATTTGGCATCGAAATCTAACTTAATCACTTTAATCGATAACTTTTTAACAAAAGAAGAAACAGATTTTCATCTTACATCTGATTTTGATGAATCCATTGATGAGCTGCTCGTTTTTGGGTCGGCCAAATCAATTTTGCTGTTTGACATTTTTAGTTTCGCAATCAAAGACGGTGATATTTTTTCTGTGAGAATTGATGGAGAGGTCAGAATCGTTTCAAGTATTGGCAATTCAGCTTCCCACTAAAGAAAAGTATAATGTTTTTTTTTCTGAAATCACCGAATCCGATTGTGAAGGCGCTGGTTGTTCTGGTGAACTTTCGGGAAATTGTTGCTGCGCATCTTTTATTGTTACAGCCAAAAAGCCTTGAGGCTAAACAAATAGATTATTGTTTTGTAACTTGATAAAATCTTGTTAATTCTAATGTTAATGTTCACCTTGTTAATGTTAACTTTCACTTCAAACATCTCAACTTGTTGTTTGGAGAGTATTGCCTGAATGTAAAATGTTTAAATAAGAAATCTCTTGCAAATTCGAGCGAATTTTGATTTAAAATGTAAATGAGCAATTTCAAAAGCAAAAGCAAAAGCGAAAACATAAAACCGACCATTTCATGTTTCAACTCTTTTATCATGTTGTAGTTGGTGACCCAGTCATCCTGTAAAATGTTTAAATAAGAAATCTTCCTAAAATTCATTTAGATCAAAATGACATTATTATATTATAAGTAGTTGGAAAAGCATTTATTTTAGGAATAGATGCGCATCTTTTTTGTTACAGCCAAAAAGCCATGAGGCTAAACAAATAGATTATTGTTTTGTAACTTGGTAGAATCGTGTTAATGTTCATGCAAATGTTCACCTTGATAATATTGATCACTTCAAACATCTTGACTTGTTGTTTGGAGAGTGTTGCCTGATTGTAAAATGTTTAAATAAGAAATCTCATGCAAATTCGAGCGATCTTTGATTTAAAATGTAAAAAGGAAAACAAAATACCAACCATTTCATGTTTCAACTGTTTTATCATGTTGTAGTTGGTGGCCAAGTAATTTTGTGTGGGATCATTTGAGTAGAAATTCTCTTCCTAAAATTCATTTAGATCAAAATGACATTATTGTATTATAAAAAGTTGGAAAAGCATTTATTTTACGAATAAAATTTACCTTGAATTTAGTTGTTTGTCTAGATAAAGAAGGATTCTTTTGTTCCGTAGAAGATGTTGAAGCACGACGTTGATTTACCTTGAATTTAGTTGTTCGTCTAGATAAAGAACGATTCTTTTGTTCCGTAGAAGATGTTGAAGCGGGACGTTGATTTTGTTGTTGGGATCCCTGATCTTCATCCTATACTTTGTTTTATGAAAAAAAAAGCGCTAAAACAATTTTTCCTAAATCTTACACATCTTAACAACAAGTTTTAGCATTTAACTTTAAATTTACCTCAATAAACAGGCTTGGCTGTAAATTTGACATCAAACAAAATCAGCAGTTAACAATTTTATGCCAAATGTTGTTAGTTCTAGCTTTGGAAAAAGTTTCTATTAAAAAATCAAAAGAAAAAAAAGCCATTCTGAGCAGCAGGAGAGTCAAATCAACAACCTATCTCCAGCGCTAGATTTAAAGTCGGCGTCTTAGACCACTCAGCCACGCGTATAAATCAGCTTCAGTAATTCCGCTTTTTACGAAAAACGGCCCCACTAACCCCCAAAACTAATTTGATTTTTTAAAATTAGATAAAGTTTTGCACTTATAGCCAAATTTTCAGCCAAATAGGTCCAACCGTTCTTTCTAAAATTGCATCACAGACAGACACACACACATACCCTCTCTCTCTCTCTCTCTTATAATCTACTATATATCAAGGACGTTTGTTTACTAAGAAGTCTGTCTGTCCGTCTGTCTGTGCGCGCTACTCCTCAGCTCCCAGAGAACCGTTTGCAATGAATTTTGCGTCGTTGAATAGGGAATTCAATGTAGTTGTGCAACGTGCTTTTGGATTTTTTAGAAAGCAAAATTGAAGTCACATGCCGGGGTCGAACCCAGATCGTATGGACCACAGACCGGCGCGCTATTCACTGTGCCACGGTGACAAAAGCCGTTCGTCCTCAAAATATCTAGAAAAACCCGCCGTTAGGCGGGTTTCCCGGCTGGTAATTAGAGATAAATAGAGATAAACTTGATCGTGTCATGATTTCTATCGCAAGCTTCAATAATTTTAATCTCTCATTTTCCTGTTAAAGTTTTAAATAATATAGGAAAACGGTTAAAAAACGTGAGTGTGACGACAAGCCATCAAAAAAACTGTCGCAATCTAATAAGACACTAGAATACCGTACCCTAAACAATGTCGCGCTCACACGTTTAGAAAGACGCCTCCTTCCCCATTTACGGGGATGGCTAGTTTCCGTAATTTTTTTTGCGCAACGCGGTCGTTTACGCAACTCACTATAACTTCCTTCTAAGTGGACCAATCTTTATGATTTTAAGTGCAACAAAATGAAACCAAAATCATAAAGATTGGCCCACTTAGAAGAAAGTTATGGCGAGTTGCACAAGCGCAAAAAATTTGGCGCAAAGTAGCCACACCCCCCATTTACCTTAAATTTTCTCATTTTGGTATTTTCAAGTACCAAACTTTGATCGAAAGGCTCAAAGGGCGCTACTAGGCTTCTCATTGTTAGGTTGACAAGTTAAAACCTAACACAAAATTTATCCTTCTTTGTCAAAGGACGTATCTGTGACGACGAGTCACCAAAAAGCCGCAATCTAATAAGATACTAGAAATGCCGTAGCCTAAATAATGTTGCGCTCACACGCGTATAAAAGGACGCCTCTTTCTCCATTTACCCTAAATTTTCTTTTTTTTTCTTGTGAAAGTTGTTTTCTTTTGTTAATTCCACAATTTTCGTCAGTGATTCCTTTTTGTCTCTAGATCAACACCAGTTTCTTTTCTTTCGTTGAAACATTTTCACACACTTTGCTTCTTTAAATCACTTGATTTTCGTTCAAGCAATCGGTCTAGCCACTTCTAGTGAAGCAAGAAAGGACACTACTAATACAGACAAATTAGTTTTTAACAGTTAGAATGAAAATTTGATAGCAAAAACCAAAAGACTTTTACCTTTTTTTCTCTTGAATGAATACGCAGCACATTAGATATAAACCACAAATAAAACCAGTCATAACAGGCGTAAAAGCTAAAGAAAAACTTTACCTGAAACAAAAAGAAACTTTACCATTGCTTTCTAAACTTGCAAGCTTCACGACAAAAATTTTTATCTTTATGATAGTCGGTGATTTTGTATTTCTGTTTTTCCATTATTGTACTAATCAGCGTTCCTTGCATAAGAACACAATCAGCCTAAACAGTTTTCTCTAGTTTTACTCTCTAGTACTCTAGTCTCTACTCTCTAGTCTACGATAGCAAATTTGCTCATATTTTTTCTGTATTAATTCAAAAGCAAAAAGATTTCTTATTGCAGAAAAGGCATTCAGCAAGCAGAGGTTAAAAGTATTTATAATCTATTCGGTTAGTGCATAAGTCTTTACAATTTTTTCCATCTTTTAAAAATAATGCCATCATCAACAAAATTTCTATTTAAACTATTGGGTTGTCCAGTTATGAATGCGCGTTTTTTACTATTTTGTAAATTTCTCAAGATACCGAAATCAAGAAAAAGATATATATGAGTATTATTCGAAAGCTGAAGATCTCCTCTACAATTTGATATAAAAAGTTTTTGAATTTGTTCAGCTTTTGGGCAAAGTGACTGCACAGAAGAAGAGGTGGCCAAAAAATGGAAGGGTGCCTTTGGATCAAGTTTTGGCTCCGCTCAAATTGAGTTAACCGTTTGATGTTTGGCCAATAGATATATCAATACAACTTTTTTTAAATATAACAATTTCAGAGCATCTTTGCTTTTCTTTTCTTTTCTGGGCGGCTATTTTACAACATAAAACTTGAGGAATAGCTAAGCTGGAATGGGTTTTTTCGAAAACGAGCTCTTTCTTTGTGCAGTCTATTTCCCAAAAAATTGGATTGGATTGGACACTTTCTTCAATACAAACCGTGGGATTAACTTTGAATAAATCTGGAAAAAGAGGGATAAGTTGCCTGCCCTTTACAATTTTGAAACATTTTATTAAATCCGTGACCAAGCGGCGGTGTCTAAGAGATTTAAGAGCAAAAATTTTGAGTCTATCTGTGTAACTAAAGTTTGTAAATTTGGAAAAATCGCTTTTCCATAGAGCTAAACGATAGATCTTTTTAATATTCTAGGTAACAATTTGGTAAAAGGATTCTTTTCTATGGAAAGAAAAATTGGAAAAAAAATTGTAAAGACACGCACCAACCAAAAAAGTAAAGAGTAAAGACTTACCAGGACGGACATTTTATTGATTTCCGTTTCCTTTTGAATCTTTTCAATGTCACCGACAGCAACACCAGTGTATAAATTGGAAAGTAAAACAACGATTAATACAACAAAAATACAGAAAAGAATCATAGCTGTGCCTCGAAGATATTCACTAAATATTCAATAGTTTTAACGAATCACATGAAAAAGCCCTATAAACATGTTGCTCAACATCGTTTTCAAGAATAAACGATAATTTTTGGTCTGACTAACTTTGTATTCCAAAAACAACGCAAAAATAAACAACCAACCTTGTAAAAACTTTTTTGTCATCGAAGAAAATGTCTGAGTAACCAATTTCCCCCGTGGACATCATCCATGTTTTGACAAAAGAATTTATACGACTTGTGAATTCATCCTAAACCAATTTGTTTTTCAATGCTATTGAGATCACTTGTCCGGGAGAATCCCGAAGAAGAATGCCAAAGCTGAAGGAAAATGACATAATGAAGAGAGCGAAAATGAAAGTCAATGCGAGAAACGATTTGAATACATCATTAAACATTAAAATAAATGGACCAAGCCATTGCAATTTGCTGAGTAATATCAACTAAAACTATTTTATTCAAAGATTTTTGATAATTTTACCAAATTGAACCAAGAAAGGGCAAAGACCAGCGAGGAAATGATCCAGAAAAGATCATTTGTTGTTTTACTTTGTTGATGTAGCTGAAAATTGACTCTTTGTTTGAGAAGATGTTGTTTGACTTTAAAAACGTAAAGGTAAACAAGAATTTTTGTTTTCAATTTTTGTTTCAAAAGCCTACTTCCCAAAATCTCCAGACTGTTGTAATTGATGCGCCTATATAAACAAGCCATTCAACATAGTTTTCCACTAAAAATTTCTTATAAAACATAAAACTTGAAACTTACAATGAGAAAAATAATTCCATCCAATTTTCGATATTTGAAAACCCTAAATTTTGTACATTTGTTTATGTTATTTTAGATTAAAGAGACAAATCTTAAATACAGTCCAACTTTGATACAATAAATTTGAAATTCTAAAATGTACCCAAAATTTCTGTGTAGTTGCCCCAGCCAAATGCAATCAATGGCTGTCCAGGGCAGCTACGCAGAAAATTTGAGGCACGTTTTAGGTTCGTTATATCGAAGTTTTCGGGACTATATCAAAAGAGCGCCGTAAAATAAGGGCGCGGCTCAAAAGAGCGCCGTTCAAAAGAGCGCCGTTCAAAAGAGCGCCGTTCAAAAGAGTGCCGTTCAAAAGAGCGCCGTTCCAAAGAGCGCCGTAAAATAAGGGCGCGGCTCAAAAGAGCGCCGTAAAATAAGGGCGCGGCTCAAAAAAGCGCCGTTCAGAAGAGCGCCGTAACCAAAAGGGTGCCGCTCAAAAGAGCGCCAATGCAAAAACGCTCAAAAGAGTGCAACTAGATTTTTGCGCCCCCAATTTTTTTGGTTTTTCTTGATATTTTTGCTGGTTATTTATGTTTATTTTATTTTTTTATTTTTAGTCAAAAGAACGACGGGAAATTCGAATTCGCCGTTGGTTTTGGCAGAAAACGAGCGGCAAGTCGAGGTAAGGCGCATTTTATCAAAAGAAATATTTTTTGTTGTTTGTTTTCATTTATTGTCGAAGTTTTTAATTTTAGGTAAAGAAACTAATCTACAATCGCCTCACGTTTGTTCTTCTCCTCGGATAAGGAGGTTCACTATCAGAAATGGCATATTGAAAATCTTAAATCTCTGTCATTTTACATCGATTTTAAATGTTGTTATTATTTTTGTTCTTTTATTAAATTGTTAAAGGAATTCAGTATAAATATTTGGAATCAATACAGGAATTTTAAAGAAAAAACAAGGAAAAATGGTTAAAACGCAGTTAGTGGTTGAATTTAATATAACTTAAAGCTTGGCGCTTTTTGAGCGTTTTTGCATTGGCGCTCTTTGGAACGGCGCTCTTTGGAACGGCGCTCTTCGGAACGGCGCTCTTTGGAACGGCGCTCTTTGGAACGGCGCTCTCTGGAACGGCACTCTTTGGAACGGCACTCTTTGGAACGGCGCTCTTTGGAACGGCGCTCTTTGGAAGGGCGCTCTTTGGAAGGGCGCTCTTTTGATATAGTCGCAAGTTTTTGGTCTCGAGCGATTCGTTATATCAAAGTTCGACTGTAGTTAACTTTCCGATCTGAATAATTGCAAAACGATCAAATATAACTGATCTAAAATATTGCAGAATGATAAAACAAATATATAATTCTGTAATTACCAAACATTTTAACATCATACAGAAAAAATTTTTAACTTATTATGTCGCAATGTGCTAACTCTGAGTATTTAATTAGAGCTAGCAAGTGGCTTTTCGTATTTCAAAAGTCTTCCCCAATTTGAGGATTTTTTTGATTCTATTTTTATGATTATTGATTTGAATCACTTCTAAACCAAACTCTGAGAAGAATAGCACTGCTAAGAAGTTTTTCTTAAATATCAAACCTCTTTGCCAAACAAGATGAGCAAAGAAATTAACACCAACCATGCAACGAGCCAATTCTCCTTAAGCTTTTCAGTTTTACTTTTAAAAGTCTACCTAAAAATTTTGGCAAACGCTCACCATGTCAACAGATAGTGTTATTGAGCTAGTGGTATTGCTAGTAATAGTGCGATTCAACTCTTTGTACCATTGATCCGTGCAACAGAATAATCCAATGTAGGAAATGAGAAAGCCAACGTAGGGAAGCAGAGCTAAATAGCTAAACTTCTTTGAGTCGATTTCACTCAAAGTGTTTATAAAAAGGAAAAAAGATTGCTTACAACATAAGTAAAATCCATAGTAGCCATAAATATTCCATCGATAATCTAAGAGAACTTTTACAAGTTCATGTTTGAGAAGTTCCCTTGTTTCCACGTTTTCTGACTTTGCCTAAAAGAATTTAGTTTAGAAGTTTCGAATTTAGAGTTTAAAGTTTAGCTTAGAAGTTTAGAGTTTAGCAATAAAAGTTGAGCCTTGAGTTTATAAGTGAAATGAAACTTAATAAGCTTGAAGCATAGTTCGTTATCTAAAGTTGAAACTCACTTGTTAATTTCTGGTTTATTAATTGTAAATGAATACCATCAGTTTCAATGGATGATTCTCTCGAATTTCGCTCCCATTTTCCGTGTATTGTTTTGCTTTCGGATTTAAATGCCCGTCCGGTTGAATGAGTTCTTCTTCAGTCCCGTTGCTCAACCGATAACCTTCTAAAAGATTATTTTATAACTTACCTATATATAAAGTGATTTTAAGTATTTGAATGCAATTTTAGATCAAGTGAATTCGTTTAGCTTTTTGGAAGAAAACTGGCCGCCAGACAACCGGAAAAACAATGAAGCATCAAAAAAATATTCCGGTTTCATTTAGTCTTAAATTTTGATCAAACAAAAAAAAACAAAAAACATTGTATTTAGTTAAATCTGGAAAAGCTTCCTGAATTGTTTTACAGAACTTTTACAGAAGGTTACCGTCTGTAGAGTTAAGTGGCTTTATGTCTTTAGAGTTGTCGTTAATGTCTTTAGAGTCGTTATTTGGCAGCATAAACGTATCATCAATGAACTCAAAATCATAACTGTGACGGTCACCTTCATGTGTTGTTCTAAACTAAATGTATGTTTAATAAAGGAAAAACAAAATACGGTTTTATGCACTGGGTCATCACTTGTTTGGCTAAAGAGGGAAATTCTTTGATCAATCTTCTCATCGGCGTCACGAGTTCCTGTACTTTTTTTGTGAAACTCTGTAGACAGTTCAGAAAATACCCCATTGTTTGGTTTGTAAACACAGCGACGTAACAAACTTTTCCAATCATCTCTTTTATCTTCCAATAAAATTTCAGCCACCCTACTGAATAAACAAGGATTTTTTTTGATCATTTTCTTACATTTTCTGATGATCAAGTGCAACATCGAGTGCTGTTTTTCCCAAGGGAATTGGCGGATCGAGAAAATCTTGATCTGAAAGTATGAAGTTCTGATAAAAACTAAGTTTTTTAAACCAGTTGCTATGGTTTTTACAATATTTTTCATTATGGTCAGCTTTTCGAAACGTAAACTCTGCCTGAGGATCAGCCTAAGCCTAATCCTATGCCTCAGCACCACGCCTAACTCCGACTTGTGTGTGTGTGTTTGACGCGGCATTGCTGTCTTAATTTCAGATCGGATTTGGCTTGGCTTGTAACAATTTTCATTCCAACTTTGAATAGTGGCCGTCCTCAAAAAGTGGGGTACCACAAAGCTTATAAAATCAGCCTATTTTCAGTTTCAAAATTCAAGGTTTGCGCTTTTTCCAGACCCGAGAAACAATCCTGCTCATGATGCGACTTTCTCTTTAGGCAGTTGATTAGATTGAGCCTTAAAGTCGATTAGATTGAGCCCTCAAAAAAAAGCAAATTAATAAATTATTGCCAACCAAGTTTTGCCCCGTTTGCAAGCAGATAGCTGACAATACTTTCATAGCCTTCTTTAGCTGCATAATGTAACGGAGCCATTCTAAAATAGTGTTTGAAAAACACAAAAAAGAAGTCACCTATCATTGCTGTCTCCATTGATATTATAATGTTTTACTAACACTTTCACACACTCGAGTCGACCATGCTAAAGTGTCAATATTTTTAAAACATAAGTTAGTAGAGTTTATTTTAATTTAGAAATAATAAATAGAAATATAAATACTTCGAGTTTACGTGCTTCATAAGTCGTCTTAAATAAGTGCCTTACACTAATAGCCAAGTCAAATGCTGTCATTCTGTCCGCATTCGTGCAATCTTTTGTTTTAGCTCCTCGTTTCAACAATTGATTACAAACTTCATCAAGGCCTGAAAGTTTTAAATGTTGCAATTTTTTTAAAAATACCGCCTCTAGCCGCTAGATGAAGAGCAGTGTCACCACGGGCATTTTTTTCGTCTAAAATCAGAGATGCGTCCTCTCGATCAAGTAAATATTCAACCTAAATATTATGAAAAGTTTCAAAAATAACCTTTACCAGCGCTGAATGTCCACTTTTTGCTGCCACGTGTAACACGGACCTATTTTTATGGTCCAGCATTTTGATAAGAATCGGATTTTTACTCAACAGTACCTAAAAGTTATATAAAAACAAATGGTACTTGTTTTCTATAGCTATCAATAATGCTTAGTATTGGCTTTAGGGTTATGGTGAAGGTTAGACATTTCAAAATTCCAATCCGAACCTAATTCCACCATTTTCTCGACCGTTTCTCGGAAATTTTGTCTACAAGCTGGAGATCTCGATTTCTATCTGTAGACAAAATTTCAGAGGAATCAGCTAAGAAAACGAAGGTGAAATTGGGGTTGGATTGGAATTTTGGAATATCTAGTGTCACCTTTAGACCCTCCAATGAGCCACACTTTGCGATCGAATGCAATGGAGTCTTTTTCATGCTTTTTTCCGATCTAAATTTCTTTTGATAAATTTTTCTATTTTTATAAATTTTTGAAACCTTGATAAACTTGAACTTTCCCTCAAATTGACTGTAGGATAATGAAGGTTTGTCACCTTTAGTTCTTCGAGAAGTTTCTAAACGAATTTCTGAACTTTTCTTTCAATTTCTTTCAAATTTTCCATCGATAACATGAAATTCTTATGTCTGGGATGGAGAAGCGATCGGGACAAGATCTGGGATGGAGAAGGGAAAGGGACAAGATCTGGCATGGACTGGCCAAGTATTAAACCGCACAAGCATACGCTAAGTCCACAGTACTACCTTTCCGCACTCACCAAATCTCCTTCACGCAAATCCGCATTGTCACTCGTGAAATTCTTCACCATCATTTTTACCAAAAAACCAATATTGATACCTTAATAAAAGCAGGATGGCGATTTTCGCTAGCCAAAATCAGCATATCGTTTCCGTCTTTGTTGTGATGAAAAAGCAACTCGATGTCGCTAATCTCTGGACAATACTCTCGATAGGCTGTGATGAGTTCCTAGGAGTAATCAGTGCAGAAATCTAGGGATATTTCTCATATTTCTTCATAGCTTCATAATCTCAAGCTTATATCGTACTTTATGTGTCTAAATCTCTTCCACTTTCTCTATAAAGTCTCTTTGTGTAGATCAACCAGTTTCGAGTCTATATTCTACCAAAAACTACAGCAAATCTGTAATTATTCTTATTTTCCACAAATCAGCGCAATAACGTCGTTAATTCAATCTTTGATTCAATCCAGAGTGGGTTGACCGAAATGAAAAGTCAAAAATTCAACGTACTTGACTGGTTGAACTGAAAAGGAGTCAGTTCATTAATTATGTAACTTAGAGCGCATCTAGGACTGGCTTAGATTGGAGCGGACTGAAAAATCGAAAATTCAACTCATGTATTGGGTTAGACTGAAAAAAGTTAGCTGATCTAGCTGATCTAGCGGATCTAGCTGAGTTAGCTGATGTCTAATTGTTAGTACATCTTGAAAATATTGAAAAACATAGAAAAACACCGCTTTACCAAGTTTATCAAGTCTTAAAGACAAAGCTCTGTTGAAATGTCTGTTGACATGCCATTTCTTGTACAAAAGATTCTTACTTTAGCTGCCTCCCAGGCGTTTGTGCAGGCTGCAAAGAGCAATGCCGTCATTCCAATGTTATCTTCGTCTTGAAGAAGTTGTGGCACGTCACTCTAGGTAATATTTGGTCAATGAAATGGCTAATCCTTAATGAAAAGTTGTAATCTTAAGCTAATAGAAGCTAAATTTTTTATTTTACATTAAATGATGGAGAAACTTTTCGATCATTGGAGTCAACTCAACTTTGATATTCTTTAAAGCCAAAGTTCTATTAGCTCGATATTTTGAATCAATATGTTTCTATTTAAAGATTTCAGAGCATTTTTAATACTGAAATCTTTAAATAGAAGCATGTTGATTGTTTTTTGAGTTTTGAGAATAATCTGAAGCGATAAAGCCTAGGATTTCTTGATGAATTAGCTTTAGTTTTTTATTGAAAACTCTAATGAAAACATGATTGCTTGAAATAGTTATTTCCACAGGAATCTTTTGTTAAAAAGCTGATTATTACATAACTTTTCCCTAGCAACAAATCATGAAAGAACTATATAAAATCTGGTTGGGAAATCTGGAAATATTTAGCCACTTCATGAGCATTGATCCAATACTTTAAGTAAAATATCTTTTTTTTTTAATTAAATAGACAATTTTGTATCCATCACTCTGTGGTTTCTATTTTCTTTTTTCAGGGTGATAAGGGAAAGTGTTAGTGACAATTAGGGAAAGTGTTTTTGCAACAGAAACACTTACACTATAGTAGGCAATAGATTTATATCATATTAGTTTCAAAGCTGAAATTTTTTGCCTACCTTTTACCTAGCTGATTTCCGAAAGCATGTTTACTTAGTAAAAGGGTTAAAATTGACCGGACCTACCTTTCTATGACACTTTGCAATCAGCTCTTTAACAACCCGATCATTGTTGTATTTGGCGGCAATGTGAAGCGGCGTTTCAAGATTCGGCGTTTCAAGATTTCTATTTCCAGGCTTGATGATGATTTGTAGCTAAAATATCTAGATACGTAACTTAGAAATAAATTTAAAGCTCTGTTTCCTGGGGGAAACCCCCTCCTTTCCCCTAAAAAAAAACCAAACACCGAACCTGATCAACAAGAAATTGTATCACTTCGTAGCTATTCACCGCCGCCGCTTTATGCAATAAATAAGGGTTTGCTCTAAGAAATGATAAACTGAATTGACAACATAAAAGTTACCCGTTAACAGTGTCCTTGAAGGATTTAAGTGTTTCTTCAGGCCGAAAACGATAATCCAAAACTCTACCGCGATCGCTACCTTCTTCTTGAGAATTACCCGGCCCATTAAAAAGAGCTCGCAACCTAAAACTTTTGAAAGTTTAAAAGATAAACAAAAAAACTCTTTTGAAATTCTTTCATCTTAGATGAATTTTTAAATCATTCAAAGACAGCTTGCCAAAAAATAGAACTTTCAAAGGTCCCATATCTGATTTAGAAAAATAGTCATTGACAAAAAACAGTTTTTACCTGGAATTTCAGGATTCAGGAAACTAATCAATTGATACTTTAAGTACCATAACTCTAATAGTTTACAAATAATAGTAAGAAAACATCCGTCGATCCTTTTTGATGTTGGCAATTTAAGGGTTTTCGTGTTTTTCTCAGCACCAGCGCTTTGATTTTTGTCTATTTTAACTATCATTTGATGCAGCATAAAATTGCGCGTCGAATGAGACTAAAATGAACTCAAAATGTAATATCCATGCAAAGTTATGTGGCGAAAGGTTAGGTCCCGCCCATAATGGGCGGGGTTTAGGTTTTTAGCCAACAACTTTGCATGGATATTACATTTTGAGTTCATTTTGGTCTCATTCGACACGGAATTTTATTCTGCATCAAATGATAGTTAAAATAGACAAAATCGAAGTGTTGGTACTGGGGAAAACACGAAAAACCTTAAATTGCCAACGGCAAAAAGGATCGACAGATGATTTCGTTACAAGCCTAGTAATGAATGAAGAATAAGAAAAGATTTACCGGAAAAGGTTTTGATGAAGACTTCTTTCAACAAAACATTGTATCGGTGTGACACCATGGATATTTTGGGTGTTTAGTGCAAGTCGGATTTGGTTCAACCAAAAAGTTCTTTTGTTCCCATCAACATCGTTGTGAAACGGTTTCTCGGCTATTGCTAAAGAGTTTTTCTCTTATCAAAGACTTTTTAAAAGCTTTACTATTATTGCATAGTTTTGGCAGAAATTGTTTTTGAAAACAAGTATCAACAGCTGTCAAAATCGATTCCTACGCAACCATTTACAGTTTACTTTTAAAACAAAGAAAGCACAAAAATCAGATACTAAATGCTAAAGGGAAATCTGTTTAACTCAAAAAAAAACAAACCAAAGAATGAATCAATCCAGTTAATATCGCGTTTCAACAACAAATGAAAATAGTTTTCGTCCTTATCATACTCTTTCGGGTGCAAGTCGAGAATCTCTCGCTGCTCGAGTAGTTTTTTCATCAAAACTTTTTGGTTTAAAATTATACAATTTCAGCAACTTACCACCATAACCGAATCTGTAAAGCACGCCAACATGAGTGGAGTGTGACCGCTCTTATTTTTTGCCTGTAAAGAAAATGCTTCAAGATATTTCGGTGTTTTTTTTAACACAAAAAGAAGGTATTTGTATTTGGCTAACAGTCAATGTTAGAGCAGCGATTCAAATTTGGTTTTAATTTTCGGGTTCTCTAACTTTAAGAGCTGAAAAGTAAGAAAAGCTTAATCGATACCTAACCGTACTTTCAACTTTCTGATTCTTTAAATTTAAGAGCTGAAAAGTAAGAAAAACTTAACCGTTACTGAAACGTCCTTTTAAATTTCTGGTTCTCTAACTTTAAGAGTTGAAAATCAAGTAAAACTTCACCGATACCTAACCGTACTTTCAACTTTCTGATTCTTTAACTTTAAGAGTTGAAAAGTAAGTAAAACTTAACTAATCGTAAGTTCTTTTTTGAGCTTACATTAATGAAATCAGATTTCTGAAACTTCTTTAACAGCGTCTCTGTCAGCCATGAATTCCCATTCCTCACTGTATAATGCAAAAGAGTAGTCAACGGTTTCCTGTCTCTAAATTTGTCTTTCTTAACAAACGCTTTTTTTCTTCTCAACTCGATTTCCCGTCGAAAATTTTTGTCGAGAATGTCGAGAATTTTTTCTGCACGCTTTTGCATATTGCTTTCTAAAGTTTGCTGTTATAAAGAAGTTTAAAAGATTAAAATCATAAAATTTATTGAATTAGACATTGTTATAAAACCAGCCTTCATCCGGCAGTATGGATCCTTCTCGAAAAGCGAGCAGCTCAATGGCGGTAAACCCTTTCGGATATTTGTCATCATTTGTAGGCATTGATTTCTCTTTCAATAATTTTCCCCTAAGATTTTTTCATATTCTATTATTTTTATATAATAACTTGGATAATATTTTTAGATAAACCTTTCAAAATTTGCACACTTTTGAAAAGGATCAACAAATCGGACAGCAACGATTTTTAACTCAAAAGTTAACTTCTTTTAAAAAAATTATAATAAATTGAAAGATTTATAATATTTGTGGAGAATTAATAACTTAAACGTAACCAATAATATTTATTTTCTACTAACCATTCCCTCCTGTTGTTAGTGTTGAACGTTTTCTCCACGTGAACATCATCCAAATTGTACATTGCTCTGTGAAGAGCATTTACCTTAACTCAACTTATTGATTTACATTATCAAAGAAATGTTTTCTATTCAGTTTTTTTTAAAAACATTCATGTTTGATTCGCTTTCAATGAAAAACTTACCTCTTCTCGTTGTTGAAGAGCTAATTGAATAGAAAGTTGATTGTTTTCATTCGGATTTCCTTCTAAGTTTATACTTTTATATAAACAATTTCAGAATTCAAGTTGTATCAATATATTATTGACAAGAATTGTCAAGTTTATCATCATTCAAGTACAAATGATAGTCATCGATAACAAGCATTACCGTGATACCTGCAATAGTAGCGCCCCTTAACTGAATATCTTAATGTCTACGAGAAATTTCAAATTCAAGATATTCGGCTTTTTGTTTTTGCAACTATAACATTTTCATTCAATTCTTCTCCTTTTTACTGCTTTTCTAGCATTTCTTATTCGTTTTCTTTGATAATTTGATTTTTTTAGGTTCAGTGAGCCATCACGAAAGCTGGGATGACTTTGAAGCGTTTCGCGATCGACGTGAGCACGAACTAAACGGATTCTTTGAAAAAGGACGAGAACATCAACGTGAATTGAACGAAGAATTGCACGAGGAACTGGACAAAGAAGCAAACGAGAGCACGGAATAGCCAAAGCGAATGAAAAAAGGAAGTGGAGGCGAAGACTAAACTCGATGCTGCAAAAATGGCTCGCGAAGTCTCCGTTCATGCCGCTGCCAGACTTTATGAAATTGATCGAGCTTGTGTCCAACGATAAGTCAAAGTCAAAACAAATGAGCTGAGCAAAATGCACGAAAAAAGGAAGTGGCTTGATAATGGCGGACGCGCTTTGACCTCAAAAGAGATTGATGAAGCTTTGGCAATATGGGTTCTTGAAAAAAGGAGCAAAAAAGGCGAGTGACCCGTTGAATGATCTGGAACGAAGCGGCTAATCGATTTACCGATGCAGAGATTGCCTTAAAAAGAAGTCACGGTTGGATAGAATCTTTTCTAGAGCGGCACCAATTTTCATTGAGAGCGGCGACCACAACATGTCAAAGCTTCCAAAAGATTTGACTGTTATTTTGTTGTTTGTTAAAGATGAATAAATGAAATTCAAATCTCTTTTTTCAAATTTAAATCTCTTACCTTGTTGCAACAATGGATCCTGTTCCGAATTTTGCTGTGCCATTTCCAAAATGTTGAATGTTTCAATCGAGCGCGCTTGTCTACGGCCCACACGACCCGGGTTCGACCCCCGTAGTGCCACTCAATTTCAAATTTTTGAATTTTTATTTTAAATGACACAACTACGATATACAGGGGGTCCATAAAAAAGTGGCTCACTTTGTGTATCTGAAACTTTTTTTGAGCTGATTTTTGATGGGACATCGTGGTGTCAGAATTGGTTTTGTTTCAGGGGTTACACATTGGCACAAAGTTGGTTTTTTTTGAAAATTCTGTATGTCGTAGCCGATGAAGTCTCAAATTTTTTCGCTAGCAAAACCTTCTTCGGCTAGCCGATTAAGTCTCAAAAATGAAATCTTGAGTTATGTATTGACTCAAGTCAATACCACAAACTCAATCTCTCTAAAAGGCGCTTAAAAGCTAAAAACGCATAAAGAGTGGGCATTCTATCATACTGTAGCCAAAGGCTATAAAAGGGCCCTTGTCGTCATTTTCTATCTGATTCGTCATTTATTTAAAATAGAATTGTTTGTTTTTGTAAGTCAATTTGCCCTTTTGTTGGATCATCGATAAAACTTGTTTACCACTAATCTGTTTATAATCGAACATAACCCCTTATTTCATTCCTATTTTTTCTTTTTGTTATTGTGCATTTTTTGTTTATGCTACACTAATTTTTGTTTTTAGGAATGGAGAAAGAATTCGACCTGCAGTTTTCTCACTTTCAATCAAATCAAAAGCGAAGCTTGATTTTTTCAAGCGAGAAATACGCGGAAATCGTCACCGTTCTCCAACAATTGCGGAATGAAGACTTCAAACGATCGAAAAAAACATAAAAACTTGTGGTGCGATTCTCTCTTCGATACGAATTGAATCAAGAGGTGCTTTACAATCATGGGATCAAAGGCGATTTGAACAAACCGAAGAAAGTCGTTAAGACGGAGCTCTTTGGCCTGTTAACGACCACTCACCAACGACTTGGGCTTTTTTGTCAATTTGTGCCCAGAATGCGAGCTCAAAAAAGGAACACCAAAGAAAGGAATAGTCGTGAAGTCAATTGTTACAAAGGATTTCAACGAGAGATGCCAGGTGGATTTAATCGATCTTCAATCCGTTCCCGATGGAGAAGTCAAGTTTTTGATGGTCTACCAGGATCATTTCACAAAGTTCGTCGTTTTGCGGGCATTGCAAAGGAAAACACAATTTGAAGTTTTCGATCATCTAATGGAAATATTCGGAACGTATGGAGCCCCAAAAATTCTTCAGTCCGACAACGGAAAGGAGTTTGCCAACAGATTGGTAAGCTTTTACTTTTGTTTTCTATCGAATTTCTTTATTTATGACGCTTTATTTTGTTTGCTTTTAGGTCAAAGAACTCGTGAACCGGTGGCCAAGCTGTCGAATAGTGCATGGTCGTCCTCGACACTCGCAGAGTCAAGGATCTGTAGAAAGAGCAAATCAGGATGTTGAGGTAAACTTTTAATAACACTAATTTTTTGATATTTTTGTTTTAGAAAATTCTATGTACGCAATTGAGGGAGCAACAATCAACAAGATGGGCTCGAATTCTTCCGATTGTCCAACCGATGAAGAATCAACGTTATCACCGGGGCATTGGGCGATCACCTTACGAAGCAATGGCTGACTTTTTGGTATTATTGTTTATTTTTGTTGTTTAGTTTGGTCGAAAAATGCAACTTGGGTTTCTTGATACAATTGCACTATCGAATGCCGAGCGAAGCATCGACGACAACGAACAAGATGTACGTTTTCTATTTCTTCTTTTTTAATTAGGGCTTAGGTTCCTGATCAAGAAAATGTGGAAATCATCGATTGAAGTGAATAGATTCGGGGCACAATCACAGAAAATCCAACATTTTTTCCGGAGACAGACGACGAAGAAGGTGCTATTGCGAAAGAAAAAGAAGGAGGTATTTTAAAAGTTTTTATTTCTTAATTAACTTTTAATTATTTTAGATTTTGTTCAACGGGACAAAGAAATTTGGCATCATCGCAATGGAGCGGCTCTTCAACAACAGAAACAGGCCGAAAAGATGCTTGAAAAATCTAAAAACAGGTTGGTTCGATACTTATTTTACTTGTGAGTTTATTAATTTTTAAGCTAGTGTTTAGATTTGGTGCTGTTGAGGTCGGACAAACTGTTCGTTTGCCAATCGATGCAGTGGATCGTCCGAAAATCGGCCATTCAACGCCCCTCGGTGTCGTCATGGAAGAAAACCAGGGATTCTATCAAATCGGCACCACCAACGGTATTCTACAGCAAAAGTGAGCGTTATTCTTGCTTTCTAATTAATTTTTCAAAGATTAGACTGACAAGGAATCAATTTGAGCTCGCCAATAATAACTTCCTTTCGTTCGAAGAAGTGCCACAAGTTGAATCAACTTTTCGAGCCGCCGTAGGATCACAATCGCTGACTGGGACTCAAGGTAAACTTTTAAATAGTCCTGTTTTAAGTTTCTTTCAGGTCACAAGCATTGCAACTGCACGAATGGATGTGTGAACGGGCGATGCGCCTGCTGGAAATCCAACCTGCAATGCAACAAGAGCAACACTTGCAAGAATAAGTAAATTTCAGTTTGTTTTGGTATGTTAATGTTTGTTTACTCAATAAAATTTGAAATTTAAAGCCTCAAAATGCAAAAAACATTCAGAGGTGATGAATGCAAAAATAGATCAAAACTAGTAATATTTGCAACTTTGCATAGAGCAAGTGTAACTCAAGCTTTCATTCTTGAGACTTAATCGGCTAGCCGAAGAAGTCTGAGACTTCTTCGTCTGAAATCCTTCATCGACTACGACATATATATGATGTGATGGTCATGTGATGGTCAAAGATCGAAAATCACCAAAATAAATGTAATGGGACTTCTTAATTTCTTTATTTCACCATAAAACTTTTTACTTTTTATTTCTAATAATCTGTTTTGTTCTCATTAATGTCTATGATAATATTTCATTGCTGAGCCATCCACTTCAGAAAACGTGGGGAAATCGGGGATTTTTGACGGAGAATACCCATCTGTAGCTTTTATCTTAGCACCAGGAGACGGCCATCTTTTTTGAATTCACTTATTTTCACTAAGCCAACATTATACTCTATGGTGTAAAAATGTTAGCTGCATTCCAGAACTACCAAGAAGTTTTAGATTTACTGTCTACATGTCAATTCTGAATCAGAACACTCGCGATCTTTTTCACGCAAACTTAAAATTATTCAGCTCGGTTAAATGAAAATTTGGGCTTGAATGTAAATTATACAAATGCACCATCACCTCGTACATAGAATTTTCAAAAAAAACCAACTTTGTGGCAATGTGTAACCCCTGAAACTAAATCAATTCTGACACCACGATGTTCCATCAAAAATCAGCTCAAAAAAAGTTTCAGGTACGCAAAGTGAGCCACTTTTTTATGGACCACCCGGTATTCTAAGGTTTTCTAAAGAATTTTTAGCTTTATTGATCAAAATACGGCCGAGAAAAAGCTCGTGCAGAAAGACAGATAGACAGACACTGCTCTTTTATATGTAGCAAAGTAGATAGAAAGATGTCAAATGAACTTTCTTTCTTTCTTTCGCTAACTTTCGTATGTAAACTTTCGTTATTCTCACCTTTTCAACTTTAGGGCGCTTACCCACGCTCACACGACCCGGGTTCAACTCCCGGCTATGTCATGACTTTTGCTTTTTAAAAAAAACGAAATATGAGATGCACAACTATATAGAATTCTAAGCCTAACAAACTAAAAATCAAGTAAATCGGTCTACGGGAGCAGAGAATTCATGCGTACAGACAGACAGATGGACAGACGGACAGACGGACGGACAGACGGACAGACGGACGGACAGACACTTCCCTTTTATATATAGTAGATTTGATTTTATCTTGATATTTATATTTTATATGTATATAGTAGACTTACCATAGAGCTCTTTTATTGAGTATTAAAAAAGCATACATAAAACACATGTGAATAGACGTTTAATTGCGAAAATTGGTTGAATTTTTATCGAACTTTGTCATTTGTAGTTTTTTAGTTCTTGTGTATAAAAATGATAAATGTAAAACTCACCAACAAAATCGGCGTCGATAGCAAAAAATGATAGTGATTTGCAATTTTTTTAGTTGAACGAAAAAAAATCAACCACAAACTATCTTTGCAAACGAAATCTTTGTTGCCAATCTCTTTTTTTTCAAAAAAAGCTATGTAATCGGAGTAGATCGGATAATTGATTTTAATGGAGAAATCACAAAAACAGAAAGAAAAAAGAGAGTCGAGATGGACAGTTGTTAATTCAATTGAAAAAGATTCCGGTTATCGCTTTTTTTTCAAAGGAAATCAAAGGATTCCTTTGAAAAAAAGCAATCGTTTTAAAGAAAAGAAATTCTAACTTGAGTTTCAGCTCTTTTGATATGCAACAAAAATTCCAAAGACTTCTAAGATATACCGTATTTTCTCTAATAGTAGTGTACCATGAGCGTCGCCTAAATTGCTCGAAGTCTCGAGAACCGCTTATCAGAACCTATCGATGTGGGGTCGAAAAATGTAGCTGACGATGAGATCTTGTGGGGAATTTGAGTGTTGAACTTAGAAACCGCTTAGAAACCGTAAAATAGTCACCAACTCGGCTCGGCGCGGTGAACTACTATTAGATAAAATACGGTATGTAGTGTTTTACGTCGTTTATGATACGTACTAGATATGGGTTTTGGTCGATTCGGTTTAAAGAAATTTTTGTTCTGAACCGAACCAGAAACAAAATCGAAATGTTTAGGAAGTTAAATGAAAATGTTTAACATGTAACATGTTTGCATAGAGCAAGTGTAACTCAAGATTTCATTTTTGAGAATCTGAGACTTAATCGGCTAGCGGAAGAAGTCTGAGACTTCTTCGGCTGAAATCCTTCATCGGCTTAGACATCTGTATGATGTGATGGTCGAAGACCGAAAATCACCAAAATAAATGTAAAGTAAGAAGTCCCATTACATTTATTTTGGTAATTTTCGGTCTTCGACCATCACATCATATATAGAATTTTCAAAAAAACCAACTTTGTGCCAATGTGTAACCCCTGAAACTAAATCAATTCTGACATCACGATGTTCCATCAAAAATCAGCTCAAAAAAAGTTTCAGGTACGCAAAGTGAGCCACTTTTTTATGGACCACCCGGTATTCTAAGGTTTTCTAAAGAAGTTTTAACTTTATTGATCAAAACACGGCCGAGAAAAAGCTCGTGCAGAAAGAGAGATAGACAGACACTGCTCTTTTATATGTAGCAAAGTAGATAGAAAGATGTCAAATTAACTCGATTGCTAACTTTCGTATGTAAACTTTCGTTATTCTCACCTTTTCAACTTTAGGGCGCTTACCCACGCTCACACCACCCGGGTTCAACTCCCGGCTATGTCATGACTTTTGCTTTTAAAAAAAAACGAAATATGAGATGCACAACTATATAGGATTCTAAGCCTAACAAACTAAAAATCATTTCAATCGGTCCACGGGGAGCCGAAAATTCACGCGTACAGACAGACAGATGGACAGACAGACGGACAGAGAGAGAGACGGACAGACGAACAGACGAACAGACTGACAGAGAGACAGACAGGCAGACAGGCAGACAGACAGAAAGAGAGACGAACAGACATCCTGACGAACAGACAGACGGATAGATGGACAGACGGACAGACGGACAGCCAGGCAGACAGAGAGACAGGCGGACAGACAGACAGACGAACAGACAGACAGGGAGACAGACAGACAGATAGGCAGACAGACAGACAGAGAGACGAACAGACATACTGACGAACAGACAGACAAACGGACAGACACAGAGAAAATTTAAGTAAACCATCAAATTTCTAAATCAAAGTGAGCTTTTGAAAGTTTTCTTTAAAAAATAAAAAAATTCTTGATGAATTCAGAAAAAGAACACTTTTTTTGTGAATCCAATCATCCCCGTTTGCACACAGGAGTTGCCCTGTCAGCATTCATTTTTTCTATTCTTTTTCCCTTTTTCTTCTACTTTTTCCTATCAGTGAATTCACTCACTTTCTGGAATGATAAAAAAGTAATTGCGTGGGAAATCGGAGCGGAGAAAACTTTAGCAAACTATCCAAAAGGCTTAACAGTTAGGTGTCAATGATTTCGCGAGATCGGAGACATAAAGTGAAATCCGGGAAAAGGAAAGAGAACAGAGATAAGCTATTAGATTAGCAACTTCGAAGTTCGTACACTTTTTCATATTTTCCATAAAACATTTAATACCCCAATTGAATTAGACTTTTCTAAATAAAAGTTATCGTGGAAGGTTTTCCACTACTATATTATCTAACTTAAGAAATTCTTAAGCAAATTTGAGCAGAAATTCAAGTTTTTCTGAAAATTCTTCAAATGGTACTATAACAAAAACGATTGATTATATTTTTAAAAAATTTGGTTATTTATCTAATTTGCTATGCTCTATCTTTTTTCTATTGACATCAAAATAGGTTTCTGTAGAAAGCGCTCAAATCACTTCATCGAGTGTTCATCATTTTTGGTTCCTCAACTTTTTGCCCCCTAGAAACCTACAAAATCGAAGCTTTTCTAAGTCTGTTAAAAGCCTATTTTAGAGAATAAATGGTCCTTTTTATTAGTAATAGCTAGTCTTTTACCTTGATTTTTGCAACATCTGGTGTCCGGTTTTTGTGGAAAATCGAGGGATTGATCCTAAAAAATTGCGATCTTCTGTTTTCAGAGGTTTTGTAAATTTTATCTAACGATATCTAAATGAAAAACAAGCTTACCAACTGCTTACCAACCAACTGGGCAAACGATCGAAAAAATGACAAACAATTCGCTGATACCGTATTTTCTCAAATAGTAATGCACCTTGAGCGTCGCCTAAATTGCTCGAAATCTCAAAAAGCGCTTCTCAGAACCTATCTATGTGGGGTCGGGAAATGTAGCTGACGATGAGGTCTAATGGGGGATTTGAGTGTTGAGCTTCTGCAAAAGCTTAGAAACCGTAAAATCGTCATCAACTCGGCTCGCCGTGGTGCCCTACTATTAGAGAAAATACGGTATCCGAAATTTCTTGCTAATTCAGTACTTATTATTATTATTATCGTTTCAACTCTACTTAGCCAAATTCATGGCTAGTAACGAGCTCTATCCGACAGCCGTCAGAAATCTGGCTGCCTCAAATCTCTCAATCTGGAGTCGGCTTGGTACAATGGTTGCCCCACAACTTTTTCAACTGGTTTGTTTTTTTGACAATTTTCTTTGACTTTTCAATTATTTGTATATGTTTTTAAAGGCGTTTCTTGTTTACAAGGTTCTTCAAACAATAAATTTCATCCAAACTTCAAAACATTAAAGTAACGGGTACTTGAATATCGGAGATGACACCGATTTTGACAAAATTTCATTTCAGACTTTTTTTTGTGTGTTCAATGTTGGGAAATAGATTCTGAAAAGTTTAAATTGAGCTATAAACCTTAAAGTATTAAATTATGATCAAATTGAACCACTTACTAGGGAACTGTTTCAATTTAAAAACGATTTTCGAAACCGGATTGAGCTACAAAATGTTCAAATAGAATACTAAGAAATCTAAGAAATCTATGTTTTATTTTTGTTTTCAAGAAAAACGTGAAACATAAAGCATAAAAGTTGGAAGCGGCGTTGAATCAACGAGCAAAAATTGCATAGTTTCGTAGACTATTTTTTATTTTCTTAGTGGAGGCTAGAAGAAAAACGTGTTCAAATTTTCGGCTAATTTCGGCGAACGGCAAACGGCAAACAAACAAACATTTCGGCCAAAGCGAGGAGGAAAAGAGAATGACGATAGCCTAGGGGATCGTACTTTGCTTTACCAAACTGTCCCTTGCAGGTTCAATTCCGCCCGCAGCTTCGATATTTTCGTTTATCGCAAAAATTAGCCACGGAGAAAATAGTTTTTTAGAATTCGATGGCACTTTGTAGCTAGAACCGGTTTCAAAAATCAGTGGCTAGTTGAAAGAATTCCCTAGTTAGTTACTATGTCGTTCGATTTTTCGAATAACTTTAATAAGCAACTACTGTTTTCAATTTGTTTAATCAATTTTTTAAACCAAACAAATTAACCAGAATAATTTAAACTTTTTTTCAGAGTGACTGTCAGCTCAGCATTTCCCTACGTCATTCTCCACATTATCACTGTTCTCGATTTGATCACATTTGAGGTATTTATCTTTTTAATCATAAAATAAATCAAAAATTTTAGGTGTTTATCCCGGAAACAAAAGGTCAATCTTTGGAAAATGTTATACCACCAAAAAAAAGCGAATTTTCTATCGCAAAAAGGAAAGACGTCAATCTCTTGTCACTGATGTTTTATAAAACTTTCTTTGTTGCAAATAGTCCATTTTTTTCTTTGTTTTTATGGATTTGGATTTGGATTTGGGAAATTATACGTCACATTAGATTTTAAGTTTATTACCGTATTTACTCGAATAGAAGACCGGTTTTCTATTTTTTCAATAACCCCCTCTTCTATTCGAGTCTTCGAGTTCTATTCGAGTAAATACGGTAATAAACTTAAAATCTAATGTGACGTATAATTTCCCAAATCCAAATCAAAATCAAAATCCAAATACAAATACAAATCAAAATCCAAATCCAAATCCAAATCAGAATCAAAATCCAAATCCAAATCAAAATCCAAATCTAAATCCAAAACCAAATACAAATGTTAAAAATCCAAATGTTCAAAGCCAATTCATTTATTCAACTGTCTTACCTAGATTTTTCGAAAAATTTGGGCTTTCAATTTAAAACTTACCCCCAAAATCCATAATTTTTACCTTGCAAAAAGAAATATCAGATCTAAAATGTTTTAAAATCAATTCTAGCAAAAGAAGTATCCTTTTTGTATTTGCTTCGTGTAAGGCCTTTCAAAGCCGCCAATCTAACACAGACAAATCTATCAGCTTGGAAAGAAAGTTCTCGGAATTTTTTTTACTTTTGGTTTATTAAATTCCTCGAAGCCGCGACGCAGCCGCGGATAAGTGATCTTGTTTACATAAAGCTTCATTCATTGACTACACAAAAACCCAATTGAAATACTGCTATTGCTTTATTTGTTATTGCTTTGGCAGCTGACCAGGAGCTTTCTGAGTGATTAGTTGCTTAACCAAATTGAAAACAGTAATTTCTTATTGTTATTCGAAAAATCGAAAGACATGGTAAATAACTAGGGAATTGTTTCAACTAACCACTGATCTTCGGCATGTCATTTTGTTCTTTGTCAAGGAAAAAAGTTCCAGCTAAAGTTCTTGAGGAAATCAATACTATTTATGGGCAAAATTCAACAAGTTTATCGACAATTTATAAATGGTACGATCGTTTCAAAAGAGGAGACTTTTCCATGGAAGATGCACCGCGGTCAGGTCACCTTCGATGATTGACTTCGATGAAACAGCTCTTGCCGCTGTCTTACAAAACGATAACAAACTGTCTACCCGGGAATTGAGAGAGCAGCTTTTCCATGCACCGCGCACAAAATTTTATTCTCAGTTTATGTCTAATGCAATAGAAAAAGATGTAAAGTCTTTAATTTCTGCTACCAAATTTGCACTCTTACTATGAAAAGTTGGCTGTATTACTAATAAGCTTTTCCTTGAATTCACTAGAGATGGCTAGACCTGTTGCTAGAATGAAAATCAAGTGATTTAAAGAAAAAAAGTGTGTGAAAATATTTTGAAAGAAATTTTGTTGACCGAGAGACAAAAAGGAATCACTTTAATGAAAATTGTATTAGGTTGTTCGGATATAAACCAGCGTTGCTGAACTTATTGTTGTGAGAGAAGCTTTTAAAGCATATCTTTCGGTATTTAAAAATACGTTATCTTGCGCATATTTGGAATCTTTTTAAACGGATAATTTCTTATTTTTAAGATCTTTTTTCTTGCTTTAAATGACCGATTTCGAACATCAAGCTCGCGCCTGCCTGATTTACGAGTTAAAACTGGGCAAAACAGCCGCGGAATTTCATCGAGATTTGGTCAAAGCCTTTGGGAATGATATTTTGTCCAAAAGCCGATGCCGAGCCTGATTTCAACGCTTTCAGAACGGTGATGAAAGTCTGAAAGGATGATGAACACTCTCGTCGACTTCAAGCGGTAGACAAAGAGGCGAGGTGGAGAAAGAGGCGTCCTTTTAAACGCATTTAAGCTCGACATTGTTTTGGGTACGGTATTTCTAGTGTTTTATTAGATTGCGGCTTTTTAGTGACTCGTTACACTTTTTAACCGTTTTTGCATATAATTTGAAACTTTGACGAATTTTGGGAAGAGAATTTCTACTCAAGTGATCTCACAGAAAATTACTTGGCCACCAACAATAGAACGAGATGAATTTTCATAAAACAAAAGTATAGGATGATGAAGATCAGAGATACCAACCACAAAATCAACATTCTGCTTCAACAATTTCTACGGAACAAAAGGATAATTCTTCTAGGTAATTTGATTCCTAAAATAGCTACTGTTTCAACTTTTTATAACATAATAATCTCTTTTTGTTCTAAATCGTTGAAATTAAACTACGGGTTGGCTTTCTGTAGAAACTGTAGCCATTAAAAACCGTTATTTCCTTTCACTGACCAGCATCGTCGCTTCACAAAATAATGATTATTGTCTTTCAAGAGTTATGCTTAAGAGTTTGAAGTGCTTTCATGGCATTAAGTAGGTTAGGTTAGGTTAGGGTTTGCATCAATCGGATTTGTTTCTGTATTGTGATTGATTGCTTGAATTGGTTGAATAAACCAGTATATACTTTTAAATGAATTTTAGGAAGAGAATTTCTATTGAAGTGATTTCACAAAAAATTACTTGGCCACCAACTACAATGAGATGAGTTTTCATAAAAGAAAAGTATAGGATGATGAAGATCTCTATACCAACCACAAAATCAACATTCTGATTCAACAATTTCTACAGAACAAAAGAATAATTCTAGGTAATTTGATTCCTAAAATAAATACCGTTTCAACTTTTTATAACATAATTGAGTTTAATTACCCAAGTTTGAGGTTGTTGTGAGATACTGCAACTCTACTTCTACATCTACCGATCTGAAGCGCCCCGAGAAATATGCTGATGAGGAAGCTTGTGCGCCACCCATACCACCCACTTCCGCCAATTGGAACAATGAAGCTGCCCCCACTCTTCGAGGATGTTGATCTCGCGAAGAAACTCGGAAACGATTACCACCTGGTGATTGAGGGACTGCCTGAAGCTGACGTCCATCCCGCCATGACACCGTTTACTAGAAGAGCAGCGGATCGTCACCTTTTGGATGCGATTTTGGCTTCGTATGGTCTGGATTCAATGGTGGTCCAATCATATAGGATGGGCATTTTCTCTCCGTTTTAACCTAGGCCTCTGAAGGTGATTTTTGGCTCTACACACGGTGTGTCGAACTTACTGGGTTCTTTTTATCGTGTTAAGAAGGATTCTCTGCCCTGGTACGCTCGGCTCATTGTGATTCGAGGCTCGGACCCAAGTCGCTACAAGAGCAAGAGGCAGGAGACACTTCCTTCAACCCAGAATGACCCCCTTCCACACCTCGACGTGAATACGACAAGGAATGTACCTCGGGAACAGGTTGGAGCTTTGCATGTGACTGCTTCCGAAACGACTTTGGCTGCGCAAAAGGATACGACAAGGGAAAGCATGCCGACAGCCTCTACGAAAAAAGCCTCCAGTCAAGAAGGGCCGACCCCCAAAGAGGATTAACTCTACGAAGATTGACCCGCCTGGGTTGCGCCTTCGCAAAGCACACTCCTTGTCGGATGTGAACGAACCATTAGCAAAGAATTTTCGAGATGAAAGGGAAAACGATGAGGGTGCTTTTCTCACTCACCCATCGGAACGGAGGATTGGAAAGAAACTCCACAAGCAACAAAGTCAATCAGGAGGCATTCTACGCAGGAGAAATTTCCCGGCTCGCTTTCCCAAGTTTGATGCTCTCTTTTCCCCTAGTGTTTTTCTTGCCAATGCCCATAGTATAGTTTCTAATAGCAAGAATCGCTTAGCTACTTTTCAGACCATGACTCGTACAAAATCTTATTCATTTCTGAAATGTCTCGGTAATAGCTATTACCGAGACATGGCTAGACGACTCTCTAGTTTCCTCTATTCTTGACCCTAGTGACTCTTACCATATTATTAGATGTGATAGAGCTTCTTCCACTAAATCGCATGGTGGCGGTGTTGTGTTTTTGCTACTTAAGTCTTTTACCCACCATGTAATTTACTGCAGTTCCATCTTTAACTGTGAAATTATAATTGTAGATGTTTATCTTGGCAGAAAGGTTCGTTTTCTTGTCGTTTATCGGCCCCCTAGCGTGAATTATGCTGATACTTCTCGTCTTTTTGATCATTTATCACTTTTCTTCCCTGATTCGGAAGTCAACATTTTACTAGGCGATTTAAATTTTCATGTGACCTATTCTAATGACAAATTTGTGTTTGATAAGTACCACCATCCCACCATTTTGCTACAAGATTTCCTTATTACATGCTCTCTATTTATTTTAAACACATTTGCTACCTTCTGCCGTTCATTTTCTATTTTAGATCTGGTCCTGTCTGATTCCCCTGATATCATCATGGAGTTGAAGCGATTGGAGCCTCTTCCTGGATCTGACCATTATGGGATCACGTTCAAAATTGGAGGACTGCAATTTTCGACTCCTCCGCGGAAAGGTTGCGTGCATTTTGATTTTAATCCCGACCAAGCGGCTCTTTCCCTCTTAAACTCCCTTAGAGAGAGCTCTTTCTGCTCTAGGACAAATTTTATAGATGATGACTATAATTTTCTCTGTTCTAAAATCCTCCTTGCCATAGAAAATTCCTGCACTCACCCTGTAAAATTAGCCCCAAATCACATTACGAGAGCTAAAGCAAGACTTCTACATTTTTTTGAAAGATCTAATTACGCAAATCCTCTGGTTGACCCACTAGTAATCAAAGAACAGCGCAAGCTCTCGAAATTTTGTCAAAAGTTTGAGGCAAACATTGAAAGGAAAGCTGTTTATTCGAAAAACAGCAAGTCTTTCTTCTCCTATTTAAGCTCTAAAACAAAAGATCGAAGGATAGTCTCCAATTCTTTCGTCGACCCCTTAGACAATACTAAACTTATTTCCATATTTCCCCACCTTTAAATTTCTCAAAACACATTGAAATTATTTGCCGTAAAGCTTCTTTTGTCTCTAGTCGTATCCTAAAAGCAATTTGTTATCCGAAAATTGACACTTACAGAAAGTGTTTCATCACTTACGTTAGACCGATTCTAGAGTATGCATCTATAATTTGGTCTCCACATACACAAGTTGATATCTCTCGCCTAGAAAAAATCCAGCAGAGATATACTAAGATAGCTCTATGGAAAATAGATTTTTCCAAATTTGCACACTTTAGTTACACAGATAGACTCAAAATTTTTGGTCTTAAATCTCTTAGACACCGCCGCTTGGTCACGGATTTAATAGAATGTTTCAAAATTGTAAAGGGCAGGCAACCTATCCCTCTTTTTCGAGATTTATTCAAAGTTAATCCCACGGTTAGTTCAAGGAGAGGTTCTTTCGTTTTAGAAATTCCAATCACCTCCAATAAGTTTGTTTATAACTCTTTTCCAATAAGAACTGCCAGAATTTGGAATCGACTCCCCAGAGTTTTGAGAGAGTCCAATAGTCTCGAAACCTTTAAATTATCTGTAGATGATCTTGATCTTGAAGCTCTAGTGGATCCTTGACGTTATCTGTGCTACCCACATTTTACATATATTATATCGTGTTTCTTTTTATTGGCCCTTTTCGTGTTATGTGTATGAATTCATGTGTTTTAATCTTAAATCTAGCGCACTTTATCTCAGGTCCTGAATAAAGTATCTATATATAATAATGTCTTTTTGATCTAAATTAATTTTAGGAAAGAATTTCTATTCAAGTGACCTCACAGAAAATTACTTGGCCACCAACTAAAACGAGATAAAAATGAAAGAAAGCACCTGTTCCAAAAAGAAATTTCCAAGCATAGAATTTCTTATTTGAAACATAAACAATCAATAGTGTCGATTGTGAAAATGAAACTTCAAATAACACTATTCATAAATATGTCTGTAGCCGCTGAAGATGGAATGGAAAGCATCATTTGGTTCAGTTATTTGTTGGAAATTCTCATTTATTTAATGACCTTTATCACCGTGCCGGTGTGTCATTTTATTGCATCGACAGCACAAGTAAGTACAGCTATACTTGAATAGGATTTATTTCCATTGAACAATCTAGTTTTATCATTCAATCAGGTGGGTTTACCGCTGTACGGGTTCGAGCAAAAAAAAAATCGTCACATTGAATTGAGTTTGAGATTTGGATAGCGGCTACATGACTTTCCGATCAGCCCTGTTCTCGTTCAGGGCTTGAAAAAAGTCGAAACTTGTCTTATTTACAATTTTTTATTGAACTATTGGGTTGTTGAGAATTAAATGGAGCCAAACTTTAAAGACACCCACGCATAAAACCTTCAGAAAGCTGTTTGAACAGTTTCTTCCACATAAACCTCCGTTGGTATCTAAATAAAAAAGATAGAGCACACTCAATTGCATAAGTTGCCAAATTTTCAAGAAGATCCCTTTAACCGTTTTCTCTAGATGACAGTTTATAGATTTTGTGTAAATAATGGCCTTTTGTTGAGCTGAGGCGCTGTTTGAGTTCTCTTTTAAATGTCATTTTGTAAAGAATTACTTAATCTTTCTATTAATATTAATATATTTGACAAAGTCTGTTAGAATTTTTAGAAATTTCTTTGTTTTTCGGCGCCATTTCATTCACCTCAACCCAATATCAAACATCGATCTGGATAGCGCTTACACGACTTGGTGATTACAGATCCTAAGCTTAGAATTTATAAACCATAATGGATTACAGATCCTAAGCTTAGAATTTATAAACCATAATGGATTTTAATCTCACTATATTGGGTAAACTCTATAAAAGTCTAAATCTGAATTTTCGTTCTGCACATATTATTGCAAGAACCTTATTTTGGCAGTTGATCAGATTATCAGATAATTTGTTAAATTTTGTTGTGCTTTTATTTAAAAGTCTACTTTTATTATATACCATATTTCCTCTAATAGTAGTGGACCCCGGCGAGCCGAGTTGGTGACTATTTTACGGTTTCTAAGTTTTCGCAGAAGCTTAACACTCAAATCCCCCTGCAAGATCTCATCGTCAGCTTCTTTCGAATTGTCTTGATAAGTTTATTGGTTTATTAATAAGTTCATTATAACATCTGAGCATTAGAATATTCCGTTAACAAAATCGAAGAGAATACCCTAATGAAAGAGACTAATACTGACAATGAGCAAGCTTTTTTCTCATCGTCAGCTACATTTTCCACAAAATCTCATCGTCAGCTACATTTTCCGATCCCACATCGATAGGTTCTGATAAGCGCTTTTCGAGATTTCGAGGAATTTAGGCGACGCTCTGGGTGGACTACTATTAGAAAAAATACGATAATTACAATTGTCGCATATTTGAAAAGGTCAAAAATGACAACACAATCACCATTCGCCTTTGCATTTTGTTTTCAGATTTACCACACAAATACATTATTTATGATTCATGTTGGTTTTTATCATTTTTATATTTATGGATTTGGTCGAATGGCTATGATTTACTACGAAAGTCAATTGATGCTTAGCTGTGAAATCTATGCGGAAAGTATGTTGTGGAAATTATTACCGATGAGTTCTAAGGAGCTACTATGCGAGGAAGAGCTTTATTTAAAATCACATTGTTCCCTATAAATCTCATTCTCTTACAGAGAGACTTGCAGGCGGAAAATTGAATATCTTTTAGTTTTCAAAGAAAAAGTCAACAAAGGTAGCTTTTGTATATCAAAAGGGATTCAATTAACCGCTTAAAAGCCTGATTATAGCCACTGAAACGTGTCCGATTGGCCTACAAATTGCCTCCTTTGCAAGGCTTTATGCCATCATATTGATTATAGGTTTGTATTTGAAGAATTGATTTTTGCTTATTGCTTACTATAAGTTCAAAATTTTTTGTTGCTTTAAAGCTTTAAAGCTTTAAAAAAAACGTTTAAGCTCCTAGTTAAC
>CAUEEP010000844.1:0-36448 GCA_958450365.1 Mesorhabditis belari
TTTGTTGTTATCTAAAACAACTATAAAACAAATGTAATGCATTTTCTGTAACCAAACGGTGTCTAGAATCATGTTAAAGCGCTGTCCCGGGGTACCGATTGAGAGTTGACCGATGTAAACGATCTGAAAGGGATACAGTTTTTACCAGGCCCGATCACCAGGCCGAGAATTTTCGCTTGCGACGGTAAAAACACTACAAAGTTCTAGTACGCCAAAAGTATTCAACAGAGCACCTGAGCAATTTCTGCCTCCTCGGTGATCTCGGGTTCCGTTGGGGCTTGAAGCGGCAACGTTTGGCAAAAGAAGTACAATCACAAATAGAGATTTCATTTTTTCAGTTTGAACAAAATTGTGATCTGATTCTCGGTATTGCCGAGAAGAGTGATTTCATACCCCACTTTATTCCCTCAATTGGATCGGGGTCAAAACTGGTTCCTGGGACAATTAACTCCTGATTCACCCCAATTTGCTAGGTGTTTATGATGGAATTTAGTTTTAAATGTAGACGAAAACAAAGCTTTATTGATTTATTGAGATTTAGGGAAGATATTTTTTTTGCAAAAGTTTAGTTATGAATTTAATTAATCGCTTAAAAACGGCTTGTCTTGAACTTTGTTTTTTGTATAAACATAGTACAATGTCTGGCGGATAATTGGTCTCGGTCGATTGCGCGCACAAATCGTTCTGTGCCGCACTCGATTGGGTTTTTTGCCGAGTTCACGGTCAACTTTATCCCCAGTCAATCATTTGGAGAATTTTTTAAAAGCTTTGAGTCATCATTGAAACGGATTTTAGTAAACAGATTTGGTCTTTGGAGCATATTTTTGGTAACTTTAGTGGAAATGTTCTGACGCAACTTATCACAAAATTTATTAATTTAGCTTTAAGTCTAGTTGGATGGCACGAGGCCAATGTTGAATCAAAATCAGTTGGAGTCAACCAAGGGTTGACTAATTTGAAACATTTCTTTCAAAATCACGAATTTCGATTTTAAATCAAATTAACAAAGAAATAAAAAGCTAAAGATAAGAAAAATTACCTAAATTTAACTAAAGAATAAAGTTAAAGGGAATTAGAATCCTTAGCCAAAAAGCCAATGCTTCCCATCCAATCGGGAATCAGTTGGAGGATTAAAGATTCAAATTCGATAGGAATTCTAGGCTAGACTTGAATTTACGAACAATAATACGCAAATCTTTTTTCAGAACGTTCTCAGAACTGCCGAGCAATTTTGAATATTCAAAAAACTGATTCAAGATGAGGCCTTTGCCCATTCTCCTATTCGTTTCCCTGCACGGGATGGCGTTAGCCGGGCACGTACAAATCCGCTACGCCGCGTCAAGTCGATATGGAGAAATTGATGGAAGAGGTTTGACAAAAGGGAAGAAAGTAAATAAAACTAGATTCTCAGCCAGCTTTTATATTTCCCATTGTTTTTCAGCGAGCTCAATAATCGAAAATTGCGATGAAATGTGAAATTATTAAATTATTTTCCATGTGATTAAGGCAAATTGATCGGATGATTTTTTTGAAATACAGCTTCTCTGTAAAACAGTCTCGACTTTTTCACAACCGGAAAAATGCCCGGTTAATTGGCAAGGTTTAAGACAGGCTTTGCTTCGAAATTGACCATTTAAAAGCCATTTTAAAGCCATCTTTAAGCTATCTTTCCCAAGCTACAGTGCTTGATCGGGTTTTTTTAAAAACCATGTTTCAAATTTTTGAATTAAGCACTTCCCTTCGCTCGTTTAATTCCGGTGTTACATTTGGATTTAAAATTTTACCCATCACTTTATTGACTTTCTAATCTCGTGTTTTGTTCATTCATTTCATAAATCCTTGATTGATCATTTTTCGATTTGTCCCTCTCTCTCGCAGACAACACCAAAACGTATTTACCCAGACTTACCGTAACCCTTAGAAAATCGATTCCCGCTGATCTCAAGGGAGTCCTGGCTGAGTTGGGTCTGACTGGTAAGCTGATGGCACGTTGAGACATTAGCTTCAACTTGATCACTTGGCAAACATTACCGAGAGCTGGAATTGAAATTGAAGCAATGTTTTTATAATAAAGAAATGATCAAAATAAGTCCACCAACAGTTTTGGCACTTTAGGGTTATATCAAGAGCAGACTGGTTTTTCTGCAAGTTTTGTAGTATTTTGTTGAAAAATGTTTCGATCGAAAGTCCGATTATGAAAGTCTGTCTGGCAGCATACATCAGATCAAAAATTATTCCTGGCTGGAAAGTACGAGCTTGTTTGATTTTGTAGCTTAATAAAATGCTTGACGTTTTTTACCGGACACACAGTACAGGGTGGCTGAAAATTACGGGCGCGAGCATCTGGCATAGTTTTAAACAATCTATACTTCTGGCCTGGTCTGACTTCTAGCTACCAGCTTACCTGGTAAACCTGGCTTACTATGTAAGCTGGTAAATGGCCTGGCCTTTATGCCTCTGGACTAGTCTATGAGCCAAAAGCCACGAACTAATGACTAAATATTACCTGCTTTTGATGTTGTTTTTTCTCAGTCAATCTTTTTCAGAACTGCCCCTTCTAAAAGGTACCTACTGTTAGAAATAAATGCTCAAACAGGCAAGGTTCGATTATGGATCACTAAAAAAATGCTTTTAAGGTGTCTATAAGAAACTGCAGTATATTGCTCAAAGTTTTTGTTAGAAAGATAGCCCGTCTAGCTCCAAAATTTAAAAGAAATCAATGATTTTAGCCTCTGTTTCCATGGTCAACGCTGATCCCGTCCCGTTATGCGACTCATCTTGCCCGGTTAGTTCAATTGTGAAAAACTCGGACTCGTTACTGCAATTACTGATTGATTATAAGAAGGTGGGATCCGGCTTTACTTGGAAACATTAACATTAATGACACAAGTTTCTCATTTAATTTCAAAAATGTCCATTTTTAGAACATCGCCACTTGTTGTTTCGCAAAAGGCTATTTGAATGGTGGTGCCTGCATTAGTGGAGCCGCCTTCTGCAGCTGAAAAACGACAAATCGAAAACGGCAAATCTCGAGTGTTATGTTCAATTCTTGTATTTTCTTGAATAAATTGTATTGGAAGATGTTTTTCACGAAAACGACAAATGAAATCAGAATTTGGGGTGTCGAGTGAGAGCTCTTCGTCTTGGTGACCGTTATACTCATGACGGATTGAGAAGTTGAGTTGAGTTGTACTTTTCTTTTTCAGGAAGACCATGTTTAAATAACTAAGCAAGGTATGAAAGTTAAAACCGAGAAAATGTAGCAGAACAGTCCAAGCGTAAAATACATGTGGAAGCATTTGAGTTCAGTTGCAATGCCACAGTCGATAAGTAGTAGCCAAAGAATGGATATTGCACAATGGTGATCAGACTTGAAAGAAAATAGTTCGAAAAATAGTATGTTGAGTTACCGATCATCTGAAAAGCGTTTTGTGACTCGTTTGGTATCTTCAGAAGATCCAATTTAATCAGTCAAGACTGATAGATCAAAACAAACTTGTACAGACTCTGTATTGGCAAAAAGAAGGCAATTTAGATTATTATTTGTATATTTACTATATTTGTAGGTAATCAATTTACCCAATTGATCATTAAATGTTCTGAATCTAATCCAACCTGAACCATTAAACGTTTTTTCTGGTTGGTGGGTTTAAACGGGTTTTCTCGTTTAAAAATTAACCATATTTTAGATTATTCTTGAAACAGCCAACAAACAAACTGAAACATTCAACGAGGAAATTTTTCTAGACTCAAACCGATGACTACGTTTTTTACCGGACACACAGTACAGGGCGGCTGAAAATTACGGGCGCGCAGCATCTGGCATAGTTTTAAACAATCTATACTTCTGGCCTGGTCTGACTTCTAGCTTACCAGCTTACCTGGTAAAGCTGGCTTACTATGTAAGCTGGTAAATGGTCAAATGACCCGGCCTGGCCTTTATGCCTCTGGACTAGTCTATGAGCCAAAAGCCACATTTATAATTTTATGAGCCAGAATGAAAGAGTTCGCTTTGAAATAGATTTGCACCAGTACATATAAGAAATGACTTCTCTTTGCTATGCTTATGGCTATGAATGGTACACACAGTCAGTCAACAAATCCAACCTGTTATGATCGACCCAACGACGAGCACCTCCAAAATTTCGCGAATTTTTTTCAGTACGTCCCTCATTACCTAAAAATTTGCTATGCCGTATTTCTTTTTGTTTCGTAGGGAGAATGGATGTGTTTTAGAAAAGTGCTTACTATCTATAAGTTGGAGTTTCGAAAACTTGCGATTGTAGATGACTATAAATACTAATTTCTTAATTATAAATATGGATTTCTTCTTTATGAAGATATTAAGGTAAGAGCTAGGTAACAGCCTTGGAGCTTAAGCTCTCTAATAAGCTCCTCAATCTCGCAAACCCGGAAAAACTTTAGCTAAGCGGAATGCTTATTATGACAATCACAATATTTAAAAATATAATATCCCAAAGCCTTTTTTCCAGATCAATCTCGCAAACCCGGCACGTTCGATGCTGAAGTGGCGAGAACGTTACGGGCCCAGTCTTCACCGTTTGGTTACCAAAGCCGATCGTCGTCTTGGCCACCCATAAAACCTTACAAGAGGCACTCGTGAGAAATGGAGGAGGGAAATTCTATTTCAATTGGAAAAACAACGACTGCAATACTAAGTGTCCTTTAGGGTTTGTAAACTAATTCGACAAACCAGCTCAGCTTGGAACACAGCCTCTTCCATTTCCCTAAACCTTGCCTCACTTTTCCCTTTCTACCGTAGTCTTGTCTCTATTTTTATAGTCAGGATTACTTTTGATTACCGCAGAAGAAAGCTGCAACCAAATCTCTACAATTGATCACTTTAGAAATGCTTTCAAGATTAGCAGCATAACCCGGAGTTGTTTCTGAACAATCGGCCGAAGAACCATTTTTGTACCGGTAAAAAGAAGAAAAATTAATCATTTTTAGAGCTTTCTAAGATTAATTGTAGAATTGTAGAATTTAAAAAACACGTAAATTTGCCAATTTATCCTTTTGGACAGTTAACTATAGTTTACGAGTCACTAAAATTGTCTCTTCTTTTCAAAAGTCGACAAATTTGAAACACAGGAGCGCTGGTAGGTGAATTGCGGGTTTATTTTAGTAACTCGTTTTCGCTTTAGTAAATCGCGAATTGGTCTTCACTATAGTTAACTGTCCAAAAATGACCTATTTTTTAAATTCTATGTTTCAAAATTATTAATAATTTGAACAAATTTGAAACAAAATGACTGGAAAATGAGCTCTGAACAAGAAAAATTGGATTGCTATTTATTCCAAAACTGCTTTCAAAAAAGCTGGTACTTGTAATCAGTAGATCGATGTAATTCAGATTCAGATTCAAAAAAATTACGATTTATCAAAATTCAGTTTCAAATTTCTCATTTAGTGGCTTCAGAAGAAAACATCTAATCGAAGAAGCTTAAATCGTTCAAGTTCTAGGCGAAACATTGAATTTTAAGAATTTGAAGGTTAAATCTTTGAGAAAAGTTTTGAAGCTTCAATTTTGACCCTAAATGGCTCAAGATCTGAATCGCTATCATTAGTCAAACAGTAGAAATTTCAAAACTCCGTTTTCAGGTCTTAAAGGCTCAAATAAATTTTGGTGTTTCAAATTTACTTTTTATTGGCTCAAGCTTTGTCTTTGTAATCTCTGCTCAATTCGGGTCATTAGCAGTTAAAGGTTAACATGGGAATTGTTGAAATTCCAGCATTTTCCAGGTTCTCGGCGATTCCCGAGCCACGTACTCTTGCCGAAATCAAAAGTTTCTTTCATTCCTTTATTTGCTATGGCTGTAGGCTTTGTAGTAAGTTTAAGTAAATGAGTTGGGTATTTAAAGATATTCAGCTGAACACCTTTTATTGCGTGTTTAGCCTGTTGTTTGTTTTCTTGTTTTCCCTCGAAAAACGAGTTTTTCTCTTGAAATTGTGAAAATTTCCCAATAAAATCTCAAATATTTCATAGTAAACATTTAAAAAATGATTCCATCTTTTTTGCTTGCTGTCTTTGCTATTTAATTGGACGAGCAAATTTCCCCTTGACTTCAGTAAATTTGAAACAAAACTTTTTTGGCGATCAAATACTTTTTGATAGAATTGGTCAAAATTGGGTAAAACCGGCATTCTTATGCAATCAAAATTGAAATTTAACAAATCCTTTTCAGACACTTTCAGAATCTGAGGGAAGATGGGGATCCTCGAGATTTCATGGAGGCCTATTTGCGGGAAATGCGGCGACAACCCGAGAATCCGCATTTCAAGTGAGATTTCGCTGAAAATCGGCTTTTGAGGTTATTATTGTTAAACCTTTTCAAATTCAAACCTTCAAAATGAGTGCAGTGATTAAATTTTGTGGCTTGATCGTCTTTTTGAATTAAGTAAAAGCATTCTTTTTAAAAGATCTATCAAATCAATAGAGAAAAAAATAGGGCTGGGGATCGGGGTCGGGCTTTTTATTGGGGTGCTGGTCGAAACCTGCAACTTCAACAGTTCTTCTTGACGATCTAATTCTTTTCTATAATTCCTCTATAACTAGAGATGATGATTCATATCAATGAATTTTAGAGCACAAAGAACATCTTGACGCTCAAGAATTGAATAGATTTTACATAATTTTGGAGATTTTCCAGGTGTGAGTCAAAAAAGAAGACGCGTTCCTCGCATTCTTCCGTCGATTCAGCCCTTTCACCATCGCCGTCCGTCGAATCTGATTGATTTCGACTCTCGGATTGATTAGAGAATTCTTTAAAATCTAGATCTAGAAACTAGAAAGATCTAGAAACTAGAGATTTTCGAGTTCTTTGAGTTCAGGTGAAAGCTTTCCTTTTCTAATATTTCAGTTTTGTTCTGTTCAAATGAAAACCTGAATCAAAATCTTCTTCGCCATCACATCGCGTCCCATTCCGCAGTCTCGGAAACTCTATGCTTTTCAGCTCAACTCTTTCATCAAAGCTTTCATCAAAATCTAAGCAAAAACTTTTGAAGAGAAAAGCTTTTGAAAACAAAATCTTGACCAGGTTTTGACCAGGTTAAGCTGATCTTGATAAGAAGCTGATCTTGATGAGAACACCCGCTAAGCCAACCGACCAGCGCTCCTGGAAGCAATTTTTATGTTTTTATGCTAGAGGATACTGTAGTCTGTCTTCTGTCTGTCTGTCTGCCTTCTGTCTGTCTGTCTTTCTTGAGGATATTGTAGTCAGTCAGTCAGTCTGTCTGTCTATCTTCTGTCTGTCTTTCTGGAGGATACCGTAGTCTGTCTCTCTGTCTTTTTGTCTGCCTTTCTGCCTTTCTTGAGGATACTGTAGTCTGTCTGTCGGCCTCTCTCGAGGATTGTAGCCTGTCAAAAAAATTTTGGAAGAGCCATAAAAAACTGCAGGTTGAGTTCGCTTTTGAGATGGGACGGAGTGGGACAAATGCCAAAAACATAAAAATTTGCTTCCAGGAGCGCTGGTCGGTTGATTTAGCGGGTGTTCATCAAGATCAGCTTCTTATCAAGATCAGCCAACCTGGTCAAAACCTGGTCAAGACTTTTTGTTTTCAAAAGCTTTTCCTTTCAAAAGTTTTGCTTAGATTTTGATGAAAGCTTTGATGAAAGAGTTGAGCTGAAAAGCACAGAGTTTCCGAGATCAGGAATGGGACGCGATGTGATGGCGAAGAAGATTTTGATTCAGGTTTCTGACCCGAACAGAACAAAACTGAAATATTAGAAAAGGAACCTCTTCACCGGAACTCAAAGAACTCGAAAATCTCTAGTTTCTAGATCTTTCTAGTTTCTAGATCTAGATTTTAAGAATTCTCTAATCAACTGGAGAGTCGAAATCAATCAGGATTCAAGACGGACGGCGATGGTGGAAAGGGACTGAATCGATCGGAAGAATGCGAGGAAACGCGTCCTTTACTCACACCTGGAAAATCTCCAAAATTATGTAAAATCTATCTCAACTCTTGAGTGTCAAGATGTTCTTTGTGCTCTGAAAATTCATTGATATGAATCATCATCTCTAGTTATAGAGGAATTATAGAAAAGAATTAGATCGTCAAGAAGAACTGTTGAAGTTGCAGGTTTCTAATTCGACAGCACCTCACTAAAGCCTCCGACCCTGATCCCCAGCCCTATTCCTCTACTGATTTGATAGATCTTTAACAAAGAATGCTTACTTAATTCAAAAGACGACAAGCTTCAAGCAATTTAACCACTGCACTCATCTTGAAGGTTTGAATTTGAAAAGGTTTGATGGAATAATAACCTCAAAAGCCGATTTTCAGCGAAACTTCACTTGAAATGCGGATTCTCGGGCTGTCATCGCATTTCCCGCAAATAGACTCCCATGATATCTCGAGGATCCCCATCTCCCTCAGACTGACAGTGTCTGGAAAAGGATCTGTTAAATTTCAATCTTGATTGCATAAGAATGCCGGTTTTACCCAATTTTGACCAATTCTACCAAAGTATTTGATCGCCAAAAAGTTTTGTTTTAAATTGCACTAAGTCAAGGGGAAATTTGCCTCGTCCAACCAAATAGCAAAGACAGCAAGCAGCAAAGATGGAATCATTTTTAAATGTTTACTATGAAATATTTGAGATTTTTATTGGGAAAGCGGCCTACAATTTCAGAGAGAAAACTCGGTTTTTCGAGGGAAAACAAGAAAACGAACAACAGGCCAAACCACAGCAACAAAAGGTGTTCAGCTGAATATCTTTAAATACCCAACTCATTTCACTTAAACTTACTACAAAGCTCATAAGCGATAGCAAATAAGGAATGAAAGAAACTTTTTATTTCGGCAAGAGTACGTGGGCTCGTGGAATCGCCGGAGAACCTGGAAAATGCTGGAATTTCAACAATTTATGTTAACCTTTAAACCGCTAATGACCCGAATTGGAGCAGAGATTACAAAGACAAAGCTTAATCCAACAAAAAGTAAATTTGAAACACCAAAATTTATTTGAGCCCTAGACCTGGAAACGGAGTTTTGAAATTTCTACTGTTTGACTAATGATAGCGATTCAGATCTTGGAGGCATTTCCGAGGTCAAAATTGAAGCTTCAAAACTGCTCAAAGATTTAACCTTCAAATTCTTAAAATTCAATGTATCGCACTAGAACTTGAAACGATTTGGGCTTCTTCGATTAGATGTTTTCTTCTCGAGCCACAAATGAGAAATTTGAAACTGAATTTTGACAATAAATCGTAATTTTTGAATCTGAATCTGAATTACATCGATCTACTGATTACAAGCACCAGCTTTTTGAAAGCAGCCTTGGATAAATAGCAACCAATTTTTCTTGTTCAGAGCTCATTTTCCAGTCATTTTGTTTCAAATTTGTTCAAATTACTAATAATTTTGAAACATAGAATTTAAAAATAGGTCATTTTTGGACAGTTAACTATAGTGAAGACCACCCGCGAATTACTTTAGCGAAAACGAGTCACTAAAATAAACCCGCACCTCACCTACCAGCGCTCCTGTGTTTCAAATTTGTCGACTTTGAAAAGAAGAGACAATTTTAGTGACTCGTAAACTATAGTTAACTGTCCAAAAGGATAAATTGGCAAATTTACGTGTTTTTTTAAATTCTACACTTCTACAATTAATCTTAGAAAAGCTCTAAAAAATGATTAATTTTTCTTCTTTACCGGTACAAAAATGGTTCTTCGGCCGATTGTTCAGAAACAACTCCGGGTTATGCTGCTAATCTTGGAAAGCATTTCAAAGTGATCAATTGTAGAGATTTGGTTGCAGCCTCTTTCTACGGTAATCAAAAAGTAATCCTGACTATAAAAATAGAGACAAGACTACGGTAGAAAGGGGAAAAGTGAGGCAAGGTTTAGGAAATGGAAAGGCTGTGTTTCAAGCTGAGCTGGTTTGTCGAATTAGTTTACAAACCCTAAAGGACACTAGTATTGCAGTCGTTGTTTTTCCAATTGAAATAGAATTTCCCTCCTCCATTTCACGAGTGCCTCTTGTAAGGTTTTATGGGTGGCCAAGACGACGATCGGCTTTGGTAACCAAACGGTGAAGACTGGGCCGTAACGTTCTCGCCACTTCAGCACCAACGTGCCGGGTTTACGAGGATTGATCTGGAAAAAGGCTTTGGGATATTATATTTTTAAAATATTGTGATTGTCATAATAAGCATTCCGCTTAGCTAAAGTTTTTCCGGGTTTGCGAGATTGAGGAGCTTATTAGAGGAGCTATAGCTCAAGGCTGTTACCTAGCTCTTACCTTAATATCTTCATAAGAAGAAATCCATATTTATAAATTAAGAACCGATTAGTATTTATAGTATTGGAACCGTATTGGAACCGTATTGGAACCGTATTGGAACCGTATTGGAACCGTATTGGAACCGTATTGGAACCGTATTGGAACCGTATTGGAACCGTATTGGAACCGTATTGGAACTAAAAAGGGACCGTATTGGAACCGTATTGGAACCGTATTGGAACCGTATTGGAACCGTATTGGAACCGTATTGGAACCGTATTGGAACCGTATTGGAACCGTATTGGAACCGTATTGGAACTAAAAGGGACCGTATTGGAACCGTATTGGAACCGTATTGGAACCGTATTGGAACTAAAAAGGGACCGTATTGGAACCGTATTGGAACCGTATTGGAACCGTATTGGAACCGTATTGGAACCGTATTGGAACCGTATTGGAACCGTATTGGAACCGTATTGGAACCGTATTGGAACCGTATTGGAACCGTATTGGAACTAAAAAGGGACCGTATTGGAACCGTATTGGAACCGTATTGGAACCGTATTGGAACCGTATTGGAACCGTATTGGAACCGTATTGGAACCGTATTGGAACCGTATTGGAACCGTATTGGAACCGTATTGGAACCGTATTGGAACCGTATTGGAACTAAAAAGGGACCGTATTGGAACCGTATTGGAACCGTATTGGAACCGTATTGGAACCGTATTGGAACCGTATTGGAACCGTATTGGAACCGTATTGGAACCGTATTGGAACCGTATTGGAACCGTATTGGAACTAAAAAGGGACCGTATTGGAACCGTATTGGAACCGTATTGGAACCGTATTGGAACCGTATTGGAACCGTATTGGAAAAGGGACCGTATTGGAACCGTATTGGAACCGTATTGGAACCGTATTGGAACCGTATAAAAGGAACCGTATTGGAACCGTATTGGAACCGTATTGGAACCGTATTGGAACCGTATTGGAACCGTATTGGAACCGTATTGGAACCGTATTGGAACTAAAAAGGGACCGTATTGGAACCGTATTGGAACCGTATTGGAACCGTATTGGAACCGTATTGGAACCGTATTGGAACCGTATTGGAACCGTATTGGAACCGTATTGGAACCGTATTGGAACCGTATTGGAACCGTATTGGAACTAAAAGGGACCGTATTGGAACCGTATTGGAACCGTATTGGAACCGTATTGGAACCGTATTGGAACCGTATTGGAACCGTATTGGAACCGTATTGGAACCGTATTGGAACCGTAAAAGGAACCGTATTGGAACCGTATTGGAACCGTATTGGAACCGTATAGGAACCGTATTGGAACTAAAAAGGGACCGTATTGGAACCGTATTGGAACCGTATTGGAACCGTAAAAGGAACCGTATTGGAACCGTATTGGAACCGTATTGGAACCGTATTGGAACCGTATTGGAACCGTATTGGAACCGTATTGGAACTAAAAAGGGACCGTATTGGAACCGTATTGGAACCGTATTGGAACCGTATTGGAACCAAATAGGGACCGTATTGGAACCGTATTGGAACCGTATTGGAACCGTATTGGAACTAAAAAGGGACCGTATTGGAACCGTATTGGAACCGTATTGGAACCGTATTGGAACCGTATTGGAACCGTATTGGAACCGTATTGGAACCGTATTGGAACCGTATTGGAACCGTATTGGAACCGTATTGGAACCGTATTGGAACCAAAAAGGGACCGTATTGGAACCGTATTGGAACCGTATTGGAACCGTATTGGAACTAAAAAGGGACCGTATTGGAACCGTATTGGAACCGTATTGGAACCGTATTGGAACCGTATTGGAACCGTATTGGAACCGTATTGGAACCGTATTGGAACCGTATTGGAACTAAAAAGGGACCGTATTGGAACCGTATTGGAACCGTATTGGAACCGTATTGGAACCGTATTGGAACCGTATTGGAACCGTATTGGAACCGTATTGGAACCGTATTGGAACCGTATTGGAACCGTATTGGAACCGTATTGGAACCGTATTGGAACCGTATTGGAACCGTATTGGAACCGTATTGGAACCGTATTGGAACCGTATTGGAACCGTATTGGAACCGTATTGGAACCGTATTGGAACCGTATTGGAACCGTATTGGAACCGTATTGGAACCGTATTGGAACCGTATTGGAACCGTATTGGAACCGTATTGGAACCGTATTGGAACCGTATTGGAACCGTATTGGAACCGTATTGGAACCGTATTGGAACTAAAAAGGGACCGTATTGGAACCGTATTGGAACCGTATTGGAACCGTATTGGAACCGTATTGGAACCGTATTGGAACCGTATTGGAACCGTATTGGAACCGTATTGGAACCGTATTGGAACCGTATTGGAACCGTATTGGAACCGTATTGGGACCGTATTGGAACCGTATTGGAACCGTATTGGAACCGTATTGGAACCAAAAAGGGACCGTATTGGAACCGTATTGGAACCGTATTGGAACCGTATTGGAACCGTATTGGGACCGTATTGGAACCGTATTGGAACCGTATTGGAACCGTATTGGAACCGTATTGGAACCGTATTGGAACCGTATTGGAACCGTATTGGAACCGTATTGGAACTAAAAAGGGACCGTATTGGAACCGTATTGGAACCGTATTGGAACCGTATTGGAACCGTATTGGAACCGTATTGGAACCTAAAAGGGACCGTATTGGAACCGTATTGGAACCGTATTGGAACCGTATTGGAACCGTATTGGAACCGTATTGGAACCGTATTGGAACCGTATTGGAACCGTATTGGAACCGTATTGGAACCGTATTGGAACCGTATTGGAACCGTATTGGAACCGTATTGGAACCGTATTGGAACCGTATTGGAACCGTATTGGGACCGTATTGGAACCGTATTGGAACCGTATTGGAACCGTATTGGAACCGTATTGGAACCGTAATTGGGACCGTATTGGAACCGTATTGGAACCGTATTGGAACCGTATTGGAACTAAAAAGGGACCGTATTGGAACCGTATTGGAACCGTATTGGAACCGTATTGGAACCGTATTGGAACCGTATTGGAACCGTATTGGAACCGTATTGGAACCGTATTGGAACCGTATTGGAACCGTATTGGAACTAAAAAGGGACCGTATTGGAACCGTATTGGAACCGTATTGGAACCGTATTGGAACCGTATTGGAACCGTATTGGAACCGTATTGGAACCGTATTGGAACCGTATTGGAACCGTATTGGAACCGTATTGGAACCGTATTGGAACCGTATTGGAACCGTATTGGAACCGTATTGGAACCGTATTGGAACCGTATTGGAACCGTATTGGAACCGTATTGGAACCGTATTGGAACCGTATTGGAACCAAAAGGGACCGTATTGGAACCGTATTGGAACCGTATTGGAACCGTATTGGAACCGTATTGGAACTAAAAAGGGACCGTATTGGAACCGTATTGGAACCGTATTGGAACCGTATTGGAACCAAAAAGGGACCGTATTGGAACCGTATTGGAACCGTATTGGAACCGTATTGGAACCGTATTGGAACCGTATTGGAACCGTATTGGAACCGTATTGGAACCGTATTGGAACCGTATTGGAACCGTATTGGAACCGTATTGGAACCGTATTGGAACCGTATTGGAACCGTATTGGAACCGTATTGGAACCGTATTGGAACCGTATTGGAACCGTATTGGAACCGTATTGGAACCGTATTGGAACCGTATTGGAACCGTATTGGAACTAAAAAGGGACCGTATTGGAACCGTATTGGAACCGTATTGGAACCGTATTGGAACCGTATTGGAACCGTATTGGAACCGTAAAAGGGACCGTATTGGAACCGTATTGGAACCGTATTGGAACCGTATTGGAACTAAAAAGGGACCGTATTGGAACCGTATTGGAACCGTATTGGAACCGTATTGGAACCGTATTGGAACCGTATTGGAACCGTATTGGAACTAAAAAGGGACCGTATTGGAACCGTATTGGAACCGTATTGGAACCGTATTGGAACCGTAAAAGGAACCGTATTGGAACCGTATTGGAACCGTATTGGAACCGTATTGGAACTAAAAGGGACCGTATTGGAACCGTATTGGAACCGTATTGGAACCGTATTGGAACCGTATTGGAACCGTATTGGAACCAAAAGGGACCGTATTGGAACCGTATTGGAACCGTATTGGAACTAAAAAGGAACCGTATTGGAACCGTATTGGAACCGTATTGGAACCGTATTGGAACCGTATTGGAACCGTATTGGAACTAAAAAGGGACCGTATTGGAACCGTATTGGAACCGTATTGGAACCGTATTGGAACCGTATTGGAACCGTATTGGAACCGTATTGGAACCGTATTGGAACCGTATTGGAACCGTATTGGAACCGTATTGGAACCGTATTGGAACCGTATTGGAACCGTATTGGAACCGTATTGGAACCGTATTGGAACCGTATTGGAACCGTATTGGAACCGTATTGGAACCGTATTGGAACCGTATTGGAACCGTATTGGAACCATATTGGAACTAAAAAGGGACCGTATTGGAACCGTATTGGAACCGTATTGGAACCGTATTGGAACCGTATTGGAACCGTATTGGAACTAAAAAGGGACCGTATTGGAACCGTATTGGAACCGTATTGGAACTAAAAAGGGACCGTATTGGAACCGTATTGGAACCGTATTGGAACCGTATTCATAGCACATAAGACCTGCCACGTATTCATAGCACATAAGACCAGTTCATAGCACATAAGACCTGCCCCAAGATGACAACAAGTTTTCCCTGTGCCGTCTCAAAACCCTCCGCAAAAACAATTGAATAATCAGGAGAAGTATTCATGTTTCAAAATATCTAATCTATAAGTGAAATCTTAAGAATTAATTCAATTCTTTCCTCTTTGATATAGGAATTTCAAATTTTACTCGAATTTTCGTCACTTTTAGGTTAGCATTGTGAATTGTGACTAAGCAAAAAAGCACAAATCTTTTTTGGTTTTTTATACTTAGTGGCTTAAAAAGAATAGGTCATTTTGGACAGTTAACTATAGTTTACGAGTCACTAAAATTGTCTCTTCTTTTCAAAAGTCGACAAATTTGAAACACAGGAGCGCTGGTCGGTGAATTGCGGGTTTATTTTAGTAACTCGTTTTCGCTTTAGTAAATCGCGAATTGGTGTTCACTATAGTTAACTGTCCAAAAATGACCTATTTTTAAATTCTATGTTTCAAAATTATTAATAATTTGAACAAATTTGAACCATAAAATTCTCTTCCAGGAGCGCTGGTCGGTGAATCGCGCGTTCGCTTTGCGGGTGTTCCGAGACTGCGGAATGGGACGCGATGTGATGGCGAAGAAGATTTTGATTCAGGTTTTCATTTGAACAGAACAAAACTGAAATATTAGAAAAGGAAAGCTTTCACCTGAACTCAAAGAACTCGAAAATCTCTAGTTTCTAGATCTTTCTAGTTTCTAGATCTAGATTTTAAAGAATCCTCTAATCATCCTCCATTTACAGGTTTCAACTTTAGAAAAGATTAGCTTATTGAGACAATTTAAAAATGAAAGCATTTTGACTTAACAATTCACATAAACTAACGCATCGGCAAAAAGATTTTAATTTGATTTTTTGAAACATCAATTTTTTGAAGAGAAGAAAATTTGGTAGCCTACTTATCCCCTCCCCTTTCTTTCGGCTGCCACAGACAGAAGTGGTCTGAAGGCTTCTTTATCCTTTATCAATTATCAACTCTTTTGAACTTCCACCCAGCTTTAGGTCAAGTCCAATCACATCAATTTCCCATTGAAGAGTCGGAAAAAGAAGAAAAAAGACATCAAATCAGTGCGTTTCTTAGCTGATGATGATTGAAAATGAGGAGTGATTAGAAAGGAGAAAGGAATGGCGGTGATGAATCTGAAACAAGGGAAAGAGAGAGAGAGAGAAAGAGAGAGAAAGAGGAAAAGCGAGAGAGAGAAAGAGAGAAGAGGAAAGCGGCCACATCCCGAACGAAAAAGAATTTCAAAAAGAGAAATGCCACAAGCTGATTATTAAGAAAAATGCCTTTTCCTAACAATTTTTTCTTTTTGTGCATTTGAGGAAAAGTGACAACGACAAGGTCGATTATGACCGTTAAGGGGGAAATTCGGATCTTTTCAAGCCAATTAGCACTGGAGGATCGTCCGCTCGAGTTGAAGCTGAGATTGATTCTTTTAGAATGTAATGTTTTCTATTAAAAACAAAGATATTGAAGATTGCTGTTAAATTTGAGAAAATATATGCAAAAGAAAAGAAGGCAAGTGGTAAAATGCAATTCATCGGATCTTTTCAAGCCAATTAGCACTGGAGGATCTAGGGGAAAAAGGAAAAATTTACGAAATTCGAAGAGAAACATTTAGATCTCAAGGATTAAAAGAAAGCCGAATAAGTTGAAACTAATCAATTTCAAAGAATTGTTATCAATTCACGTACAGGTGTTCATTGTTGCAGTTGTTGTAGTGGTTGTTGTCGTTGTTGTTGTAGTGGTGGTTCTTAAAGGTTTTAATATAAATAGATTCCAGCTAAAGAAAGCTAAAGAAATCATTTTTCAAAGCTGGTTTTCTCTTTGTTTTAGTTGATTGACGAATTTCATTTTCAACTTCAGTCAAAAATTTTGAAACTTGAAAATTTCATTTTCTTTTACTCACGTTGTTGTGGTTGTTGTCGTTGTGGTGGTGAGTCTAAAAATGTTCTTTAAATGTAAATGTAAATGAATATCAGCAGTTTATTACAGTCTAGTAGCTGAAGCTAAAGTTTTAAAGCTTGGAATTGCACTAAAGTCGACGATTTCATTTACAAAGTTCTTTGAAACAGAAATTTTGAAAAGTAAAGGATCCAAAAAGGCAAATTAGCTAGTCAATTGCTGAAACATTGCTGAAGCGAGGATAAACTTTGAAGAGTCAAAATTTAACCAATAACGAACCCAATAAAGAGCCCAATGAAGAACCCAATAACGACGTACTACAACGTACACCTTGTTTCAATGCAACTAAACTTTACAGAGTAATTGCTAAAGTCAAAACTATCAAACTGATTCTTGCTAAAAGTATCATAAGCTTGAATTTAAAATTTAAAAAAAAAATTACGTTGTAGTGGTTGTCGTAGTCGTAGTCGTTGTTGTACTGAAATTTCTCAACTTGATCTCCATTTTTATCTTAAAACTCTGTCAAAGGATTCATTTTCACATTGTCTCATTTAATCCCTGCAAATTGAAAAATTGGGTTGGAAAATGGTGTGAAACCCTTTGCCACATGGTTAAAAACTTGCTATTAGTGAACTTAAAACTTGCTATTAGTGTCAGTTTCACAGCAAATTAATGCAGTCAGTTCTGTTAGTGCAAGCGTCAGCCTCAACCAGTTCAACGCAGACAAAAGAGACATTACGTTATTGTTACAGATAGATATAGCTAAAAGATTTAAACTTAGGTCATCCTTTTCTTTTTAAGTCATTCTATAATTGAACAGAGCCTAAATTTATTGTGTTCTGCTAGTGCAAAAGAGTCAGTCTCAACCCGTTCACAGCAAAGCTTTCAATGACACTTTATGTTATCGTAGTAGTCGTAGTTGTCGCCGTCGTTGTAGTTGTTGTTGTGGTAGTGGTTGTGGTAGGGGTTGTTGTTGTAGTCGTCGTAGTCGGGGTCGTTGTTGTAGTCGTTGTTGTGGTGGTCGTTGTAGTGGTGGTCGTTGTTTTGTTGTGGTCGTGGTCGTTGTAGTTATCGTAGTAGTCATAGTTGTGGTGTTGTTGTTGTTGTAGTTGTTGTTGTCATCGTCGTCGTTGTAGTGGTAGTTGTCGTAGTAGTCGTCGTCCTAAACCACAGCAATCAGCGCAGCACAAAAAGCAAACAGATATATAAGTTGTTACTAATTGTAAAGAACAAGTCGTTGATTGTCCCAGTTGAATCCCTATGACCTACATACAAATCGCAAAGCAGTGTTTACTATTAGAATTAGTGTAATTTTGCTCTCGTCTCTGTTAAGTTCCAACATAAAAATGAAAATTTGAATTTACACTGTCTGTGCAGTGGTTGTAGTGGTTGTAGTTGTTGTTGTGGTTGTTGTTGTCGTCGTCCTAAACCACTGCAATTAGTATAAAAGCAACAAAAAAATGAGTTAAAAGTGCGTCAGATGCCAAAGAGTTAGCACCGTTTGAACGGTTAGCGACGAAAAAGGGAAAAATTTTGAAATTACTCTGTTGCGGTGGTCGTTGTTGTCCTGTAACAAGCAAAATGAGCAAATATTGAGGGGTGATTAGGTGACTGTTTACTCTACATATAATTAGAGTTAGGGAAATTGATTACCTATGATAGATACCTGTAATAGTGACGCTCATTAACTGAATATCTTAATGCCTAAGAGAAATCTCAAGAAATTCAGCTTTTTGCTTTTTATTATTATTTTTATTATTTTTATTAGCTTTTATTATTTTTATTAAGTTCAATTTATTTTCAAAACCAGTTACAACCTTGAATAGTTCAGGTACAAGCATTCAGCTTCAGCTAAGATTTTTGTGTTTCAAAGTACTGTAAGAGAAATGCGCTATTTTGTTTTTAGTGGACTGGTCAAATATAGCAAATGATGATGAGAACAATATGATTCAGTGTTTCAAGACCGACGGCGCTATTTCAAATGGACTACAGTGGCTAAAAGACATTTAAATGGAGAAAGAAATGAATGATCTTGGTTTTATCATCGATTTATATTATAAATTCAAAGGAAGAGTGCATAAATAGAAATGAATTTTTTTTTCGTTTTTAGAAAGCATGTTTCAAATTAAAATGAATCTATTAGCTGACTTCGTGAGTAATATATAGTGTTTTTCTCACTGCTTTATATAATATAATGAGATTGGTTTTGAATTCGAGTTAGCATTTCAGCTGCTGTCAAAAATGTATTGTCTAGTGCTCCGAAAATCCAAAAACAATGTACAATGTTGTACCTAAAGTCCCAGATACCTAATATCAAGGCTTTATGGAGAAGTTGAGGCTATTGCAGCAGACTTTTTTGAAAAAAATTTGATGTTTCAAGGTTTTTGATGTGAAATGTGATTGAGCCAAAGTAATGATTGTTCAAAATTATTCCCTTTGCCTGTCATCTTTCCTTTACGCCCTTTTCTTCTTCGTCAACAACGTCATTCCACAAACGATGACCACCATGGGACAACTCTATCAGGTTAGAGGAAACAGAAAAGGTCTCTTCTCCCCCTTTCTAGTATTCTAGTTTCTAGTATTTCTCTCCCTTTCCCCTCTTCCGCCTTTCTCTTTTCCACATCTCATTTCCCCGTCTTCTTTTCGATTCTCAGCGCATTTGAAAGGGCTTGTTTTGTGCGAGGCCAAATCATCCTTCCCAACACACAACCAAACATGGATGGAGAAAGTGGGTATGATGAGGTGAAGATTCACGATGGATCGCTGAGTCCGGAAGAGATTGAGGCAAGGCAGTTGGAGGGGAAATCGAGAAGAAAATGGAATAGATTTTAGTAGGTCCATCCCTTGTGAAGATCCAAGCTTCTTTCTCTACTTACTGTAGGTGTACTCGAAAGTCGCTTGCACTTTTCCTTGTCTCGAATAAACCATTAACGGGATTTCGTTGCTCTCTGAGACGAGTCGCCGCAATTGTGATTCAGCACAGCAAAATCTGAAAGGTTTATGAAGTTGGGTTTCTAAGTATGAATTTCTAAGACCGAAGGAAGAAAGAAAAGAATGTTTATGTTTAGATTGCCTTAAAATTACTTAAAATTGCTTTAAAAAAAGTGGATAAGCAAGTTATAGAGCAGTAAAGAGACAAGAGAAGTCATTTTGTAACTCATTGTAAGCATAGAGTGTTCCGAGACTGCGGAATGGGACGCGATGTGATGGCGAAGAAGATTTTGATTCAGGTTTTCATTTGAACAGAACAAAACTGAAATATTAGGAAAGGAAAGCTTTCACCTGAACTCAAAGAACTCGAAAATCTCTAGTTTCTAGATCTTTCTAGTTTCTAGATCTAGATTTTAAAGAATCCTCTAATCAATCCGAGACTCGAAATCAATCAGATTCGACGGACGGCGATGGTGAAAGGGCTGAATCGACGGAAGAATGCGAGGAACGCGTCTTCTTTTGACTCACACCTGGAAAATCTCCAAAATTATGTAAAATCTATTCAATTCTTGAGCGTCAAGATGTTCTTTGTGCTCTAAAATTCATTGATATGAATCATCATCTCTAGTTTCTAGATCTTTCTACATCAAAAATAGGTACCTAAACTTTCTGAAAATATTATCAGCTTATAAATTTACAGTTTTTGAAACCTAAACAATTCCAAACATCAAACAAACCTAAACTTAAACAATTCGAACATTAATTTACCTGTGCCAAAAGTTCTGTTCTTGTTGATTCTCAAAGAGATCGGTGGCGAAGATGCAGAAAATCGGCACCGAAAAGTAGAGATCTCAAAGCTTGTCAGTTGATTCTCAAAGAGATCTCAAAGCTTGTCATTGGAGAAATAAAGCTGATGTGAATGTCAGGATGAGAAACTTCGATTGTCACTCTGGAGCTCACTTGAATCTCACTGTAGATTGAGTGAAGGAGGGCAATTTTCTGAGTAAAAATTTTCATGCAAAATAATGGCTAAAGCCTGAAGATACGTTCATCAATTGTCGTTTTTCTCATTTGTCAATTGTCGATTCTCAAAGAGATCTCAAAGCTTGGAAAGGGAGAGGAAAGGGAGAGGGAAAATTTTTGTTTTTGTTTACACTCGGTCTTTTCTAGATCTTTCTACATCAAAAATAGGTACCTAAACTTTCTGAAAATATTATCAGCTTATAAATTTACAGATTTTGAAACCTAAACAATTCCAAACATCAAACAAACCTAAACTTAAACAATTCGAACATTAATTTACCTGTGCCAAAAGCTTTTTCTGTTCTTGTTGATCTGTTCCGGACGTCCGAATCTGAGCCGATTCATTCTCCTCTGAAACGGAGGTCCGACTCAGAGACTCCTCTGAAACGTTTCGGAGGAGAAGGATCATTCTTACGGAATCGGATGTCCGATCTTGAGAACAAATAATTTAAATGCAAAATCCAATGTTTTGAACAAAACACGCTTAAAAAACACGTTGAAGAGTTCTTTTAAAGAGTTCGAATTGAATAGCTAAGTCGATATTTGCTCGTGTTTTCCTTCATTCATTCAATCGTTCATTCACTCATCTGCCCCATAAACACTCTCATGGGAGTAGTCGATGTAGAGGAAAAGATCCTCCTCGTGGTGATCCTAGAATCGGTTTAAAATTCTTTAGAATTGTATCTTTAGAAATGCAAATGTAAAATGTAGCCTTTGCTGAGTAAATTAGAAATTCTCGGACAGAAAACTGATTCGAATGAATGCGGACGTAAATTGATCTGACCTGGTTAAAAGTACTTTTAAAACCCCTAGCACAGCTTTATAAGATGGTTTTATAAGACAAAGCCTTACTTACAGACACTCAATTTGAGTCTGTAAGGCTAAAAGAAAAGCCTTACAGACAAACAATCAATTTCGGCCAAAACTACCGTAATCTTCCGCCAGTTTTACCCTCAATTAGCCTAATTTTGGTGAAACTCGCTGAGGGAATCACAAGCCTCGAGTTAATCAGAACAAAATTGGGCTAATCGCAGAAGCTAAAGGTGGTTAGAAAACACTTTACTATGAAGAAAAAATTGGTGTTTTTTAATTTTCCCTCTGAAATTCTCCTCTGAAACGGAGGTCCGACTCAGAGACTCCTCTGAAACGTTTCGGAGGAGAAGGATCATTCTTCTCGGAATTGGATGTCCGACCTTGAGAACAAATAGTTTAAATGCAAAATCCAATGTTTTGAACAAAACACATGTATTCAGATTCAAATTTTCCTTTTTCTTTCAAATTCAAAGGTAAAATTGATGTGATTGTGCTTTTTCAAGTCTACTAAATTCTACTAAGTTCATTCTCCTCCGAAGAGGAGGTCCATCTCTGAGTCGGGCGTCCGTTTCAGAGGAGAATGAATCGGCTCAGATTCGGACGTCCGGATCGGAGATGGGCGTCTCCTCAGATTCGGACGTAACATATATATCGATAGATATATACTTTACCTGAGATAAAGTGTGCTAGATTTAAGATTAAAACACATCAATTCATACAAATAAACCCGAAAAGGGCCGATAAAAAACTACACGATATAATGTTATGGGTAGCACAGATAACGTCAAGGATCCACTAGAGCTTTCATCAAGATCGTCTACAGATTTAAAGGCTTTAAGACTATTGGACTCTCTGAAAACTCTGGGGAGTCGATTCCAAATTCTGGCAGTTCTTGCTGGAAAAGAGTTATACACAAACTTATTGTAGGTGACTGGAATTTCTAAGACCGAAGGAAGAAAGAAAAGAATGTTTATGTTTAGATTGCCTTAAAATTACTTAAAATTGCTTTAAAAAAGTGGATAAGCAAGTTATAGAGCAGTAAAGAGACAAGAGAAGTCATTTTGTAACTCATAATACCAAATCTTTAGCTAGATTTTTCTAGGAGAATGCTTCATTGTTAGCCAGCCGCTGTTTTATCGAACAAACGGGTACGGTACATAGTACCAAAGAAAGTATAGACCGTATCTAGGATATAGCAGTTAGCACAGTACCCTAAAGTGCTTGTTGTTTCTTAGAATATCCCTAGTAGCTCCTACTGGTTTTATCGAACAAAACCTAAAGATTCACGCAATTTTTGCGATTTCAAAACCCAAGTTTCAAAGTGTACACTTTAGGAAAGGAAAGCTTAGGAAAGGAAAGCTTTCACCTGAACTCAAAGAACTCAAAAAATCAGTCTCTGTTCTCTGAAAAAAATCAGTTTCACTTTTGATAGTGTCAACTCGATTTCTTCGATTAATGACGCCTTCAAATGAATCTAGTAGAAAGAAAATGGCCTTGTGGCTCTTAAGGGCACAAATTTCGGGTAGAAATTCTTTGAAATTATTTAATTAGCTAATTTTATTTAGTATACAAATGTAAGTCTTTAAAGTCATCTACAATGAAAAAAACCCTTTTGAGAGATTTTTAAAGTCAATGATTCAACTTCTCTCACTAGAATTCCTATTTTATAAAGTTAAGCTTCCCCGATTTACTCTTTTCTTAATAACTTAACGGGAAATGCGAGAAATTAAGTGCACCAAAAAGAATGTGTTTAAAGGTATTCGAAGAGCACAAAGTGCACCTCTGTATGAGTCAAACAAAGTTCTCTCCTCTCTCAGCTTTCCCAACCTCCCCCCTCCAAAAAGGTCTCTTCTCCCTTCCGTAGTTTCTAGTATTTCTCTCCCTTTCCCTATGATGAGGTGAAGATTCACGATGGATCGCTGAGTCCGGAAGAGATTGAGGCAAGGCAGTTGGAGGGGAAATCGAGAAGAAAATGCGAGCGACTTTTGGCGATGAGGCGATTGATAGGTTGGCGGTGAAATTTCGATGGGTTTTTGGGCTTGGGTTTTTTTTTGTTTTTGTTTACACTCGGAGTGTATTTCGGTTTTTCACGGACTAACAATGGCTTTAGAACATTGTAACACGATTTTTGCTGTGAAAATTGACTCACAGATCAGCTAATATTATCGAAATGGTGCCAGGAGATTGCAATTATCATAATTCGATTATCGCAATTGATGTTAGAACTCTAACAAAAGCTTTTCCTTTGATTAAACTGTGATTTTAATGAAGAGATCTAAAGAAAGAAGACTTACAGCGTCTCTCCGCTGTCGCTACATGCTTTCCGATCTTCCACCGAGATCCCGACGCGCCGACGCAATCGAATGGTGGCACGGATCAACAGGTCACAAATCTTCGTCCTAAAGCAGAAAAAACGTCTGCCTGTCTGTTTGTCCGTCTGTCTGTCTGTCACAAACACTTTCCTTGACGTCCAGATCGAATTTCGAGATGCCGTTTCTTTTCCGATCGCGAACCAAAAACGAGAGTGGGAAAGAGGAGTCGTGGGTTCGTTCCCGAGAAAATTAGTTTTGCTTTTTCTTTTCAAAATGAATTTACTTTATATAAAAGGGAAGAGACGTTATTTTGTCTAAAGAACATTATACGCGACATTTGCTACAATAAAGTTCTAAGATCACTAATTGAGAGATTTCCACAATCACTCACACTGCAAAAGTCTTTCCCGTAGCAGATCATAGCAATAGAGTAAATAGTGAGTGTCCTCCCGGGCGTAGTGCATCATTTCTTCGGGGAGTGGTCTAAAAATAAAAGGAATAACATAAACCCCAAGGTTTTTCAGACCTAACACGCCAATCGGTCGTCTGGAATTCCTTGTTGAGTTGTACTTGACACAGCGAGTCAACAAGGTACTAAATAAATGAAATATAGCTCAACAACAAATTTAGTATCTTTGACTTTTTTTGGAGCACCTTTATCTGCTCTGGAGCACCTTTATCTGCTAATTTGTATCTAAATAACTGTTCCTTAAATACAAACCTATACAAATCTAACAATCATATCGCCTTCTTCATGTATCGTCACTCCGCCTCGTTGAATGGCGAAGGGAAATCGAACGGGGGAAATGGAGAATGAGTATGAGAAAGGGTGGGAAAAGGCAAGGAAAAACAATAAGGGAAAGTAATTTTTAATTTTGAAATTTTAACGATTCTTTAAGTAGAATTGATGCTTTTGAGCTCTTTGACTATCTGCTTCAAGAAAAACAAACCATTTACAAGTTAGTGTAGTTGTTCTGGATCCTCGCTAACAAATTGGTTATTTTCATTTCTATTTTTTAGGGTATTCAGATTCTGTAGTAGAAACATGTAGCAGACGAGAAGCATTGTCGAAAAGGCACAAGCTATCCTACACATCAGATTGAAACTCGTCATTTTTAAATTACTGAACATTTGCTCTGCTGGTTCGTTTGCCTGTTCAAGATTTTTCCCAACGATTCCCAACGGTGGCAGTAGTCGGAGAAGAGGTGAAGAGGGGGTCAGTGCAAGAAAAAGTCATCCGATGGTCCGGCCACGGGCACCTTGGGGACCCCTGGGCCTCTGTTCCCTAGTTCAGCCTGGACTCTTACCCTGTGCAGGCTTTACCCTAACCCCAACCCTTACCCCTACCCAACCCCTGCCCCCACTCTGGACTCTTGGGCGACCTCTGAACCCCTGTACTCTCCGTAATACCCCGTATGCCTGTACCCTACCTATATCCCTTTCAGCTTTCAATCATAGTACCCTACCCTAGTTGGGCCTTATCCCTTCTCTGTACTGCACTTCCCTACCCTACCCTAGCCTGTACCCCTTGTAGACCCTAGAACCTCTGTACTCTTCCCCCTGTACTCTTTCCCCTGTACCCTACCCCAACCCTCACCCTGGACCCTGGTCTTTCTGTACATCTTTTCATCCTTTCCACTCTTTCCGAGTCCCCCTACCGTTTCAGAATTCTCTCGAGAAGAGAGAAGTGAAGATTTTGCGGAGAGGGTGAGAAAAGACATTGACACCACCGGATTCTAGCATTCCAACGACGATAATAGGTTGAAAAGCTTTTAAAAATTAAAGCAGACCTTTTTTTTACCGATTTACAAAGGTTCTTGCCTAAAAATGAATCAAAAATCTGTCAAATTTCTCTTTTTCTATTTTTTCCGATAACTGCTAGGAAAAAATAATTATTAAGAAAGTGAAGAAAGAACAGTGTTCTAATTATGCTGAGTTTCAAGTTGGTTTTGGTCAAAGAATGGCAATCATTAGTCAATAAAACCAATGAAGTTTCCATTGGCGTCATCCAGTTTTGAAAAGCTTTAAGTTTAGCATTTGATCGAGTTTTTAACAATGAAAAACTCAAGTTTCAACTTTTGGACTTTCCAAATCGATTTAGTCAGATCAATGAAGCAATCCCGCCGTAATTTTGAAATTTGGAATAGCGAAGGGAAAGTCGAATGGGGGAAATTCGCGAATGAGTACGCGAGGACTTCTGTGATGAATCGTTCTCAAAGAATACACCGTTTGAGGACATTGTCACGTGTGAATGTGTGAAATGTGATCGACGATAGCATCAGTGAAAAGTGAGGCGTGCTTTTTCATGGCAATCAAATTTTATTGTTTTATGATTACAATTTTCAAATAAAAATAGTTACAATATGACACGGATTTCAAAGCAAAAACAAGTCTTTCCCGTAGCAGATCATAGCAATAGAGTAAATAGTGAGTGTCCTCCCGGGCGTAGTGCATCATTTCTGCGGGGAGTGGTCTGAAAATGAAAGGCTCAAAAAAAGGCTAGCTCTAAAATAGGATATGCGAAAAAAGCAGGAATTCCAAAATCCCAAAATCCCAAAATCCCAATATCGGTTGGGTTGCAGGCATTTGCAAATTCGGGTCCTATTCGGTAAAATAGTTTGGCAATGTGCTGCTGGGGTCGCAACCCAAATTTGGGATTTTGGGATTTTGCTTTTCTGCTTTTTCTTTTCTTTCTGCTTTTTTCGCATATCCTATTTTAGAGCTAGCCTTTTTTTGAAACTGAAAATTTCAAATAAATTACTGGCGGTAACTTTGAAAACCCATTAAAAATACGTTAATTCTAAATGTTTTGGAGCAATGAGAAAAGTGACTGCAAAAAGACTGAAACAGAAAATCTTGTATTGCCCAGACACGCCCCACATAAAGTGACATTAAGCTGACAAGTCTAAATTGGATTGCTTGAACAGTTTCTTCCACATAAACCTCCTTTGGTGTTTATATAAAAAAGATAGAGCACACTCAATTACATAAGTTACCAAATTTTCAGAAAGATCCCTCCAACCTTTTACTCTAGATGACGGTTTATCGATTTATCTGGTTGCTTTGTTGCTGTCGGCTTCGCATTGCGGCCAAAGTCTCGCCCTCCGCAACCACCTTTTTTGCCGTTTCCACCACCTCAAGCCCGCGATCTCGAGCCTCCAAGATGATCCTAAAAGTTTAAAACAATAAGTTGAACCAATAATACGACTAACCTGTGAATAAGCAACAAATGTTCTTTCAGTGGGTGCGGTACCGGTGAGCAGCACGCCAAGACTCCTTCCTTGTCACGAGGAAGAGACTAAAGCACTTGTAAACATCGATCATTACAGTGAGTTAAACCTGAATTCAATTTAATTATCCCACCTCAGCAATATGAATCATCATGTGTAGAACGTAGCCCAGTGATTCGTCTTGATTTCTCGCCGTCGTGTCCCCCCAACGCCAGAGCTCCCGCAGGGCGAATATTTGCCTGAAAATGATGAATTAGCATTATTTTGAGCACTCTCGTAGAACTAAATCTGATTACTAAATTTGAAACTTGTAAGCTATGTTTTGATCGATTTCAATCCCACCTATTTTGAGATTCCTCTTTGATCTGCGGGATCGAAGAGGTGCTTTCGAAGACCTTAAACAAATCAATCACCATTATCCCTTGAAATCGTTCACCTTCTTGCAAATCTCCTTGGAGTCCCTGTAAACGTCTTCCAGCAAATTGTTCGTCCTTTCGTTTCCAGCTAAAAAGATCACTAATTGAGATTTCCACAATCACTCACGCTGAAAAAGTCTTTCCCGTGGCAGATCATAGCAATAGAGTAAATAGTGAGTGTCCTCCCGGGCGTAGTGCATCATTTCTTCGGGGAGTGGTCTAAAAATAAAGGCACGGATCAACAGGTCCAAATCTTCGTCCAAAGCAGAAAAAACGTCTGCTGTCTGTTTGTCCGTCTGTCTGTCTGTCACAAACACTTTCCTGACGTCCAGATCGAATTTCGAGATGCCGTTTCTTTCCGATCGCGAACCAAAAACGAGAGTGGGAAAGAGGAGTCGTGGGTTCGTTCCCGAGAAAATTAGTTTGCTTTCTTTCAAAATGAATACTTTATATAAAAGGGAAGAGACGTTATTGTCAAAGAACATTAACGCGACATTTGCACAAAAAGTTCTAAGATCACTAATTGGAGATTTCCACACACTCACACTGAAAAGTCTTTCCGTGAGATCATAGCAATAGGTAAATAGTGAGTGTCCTCCCGGGCGTAGTGCATCATTTCTTCGGGGAGTGGTCTAAAAATAAAAGGAATAACATAAACCCCAAGGTTTTTCAGACCTAACACGCCAATCGGTCGTCTGGAATTCCTTGTTGAGTTGTACTTGACACAGCGAGTCAACAAGGTACTAAATAAATGAAATATAGCTCAACAACAAACTTAGTATCTTTGACTGTTTTTTTTGTAGACAAACTTGTAAGCTATGTTTTGGTAGACCCAAATGCCTCGCAGCGCGGCCTGTGTCAAACATGTTCACCATTTTTTAAGATTAAAAACTAATTAAAAAAAAATTAAAAAATAAGATTAATCCACACACATAATTGTGTAGAAAGTTTCAGAAGAAAACGTGAAGCCTTTTTCGACGAGTTTTACCCGGCGACAATCTGGGAAAACGGTTTACCCTATGAGTTGCACGGATCGCTTTGTGAGTTTCAAAATTGACAAAGAAAAAAGAGAAATCTAATCGAATCGGTCTAAGGGTACCTTTCAATTACTTATTCAATTATAAAAACAAGTGCAAGGTGTTTAAACTCAAATTGATCAAGCTCCAGACACAACAACCAAAAGGCACTTTCAGCGATGAAAGCCCGTCTCTCGGTGATGCACGCGATTCGCTTCTGGGCGGCGAACACGTGCGTGAAATTTCGACCTCGCACTTTTGAGAAGTTTTTCTTGCAGGTAAACTTTTAGTGTACTTTGTGCTGCTCTTGTAAACACCCCTTTTCTGGCGCACTGCAATTCTTCCATTTCTGTGTTCGTTGATTACCAATAAAGTCAAATAGAGCAGGCAGGCTAACCCCCATTAATTCGATTGGAACTGTTTTGAAGTTAAACTTTTTGAAACATGAATTTTTTAAGCTGAAGAGTGATGTGAAAAGTGACAATTTTCTAATTTTAAAGCCATTTTTCAGTTTGTTGGTTACGAGGAGGGTTGCTGGTCGACAGTGGGCAGAGACGACACTGTCCCAATGCAAATCGTTAGCATCGGTCATGGTTGTGAACATGTGGGTCATGGTTGTGAACATGTGGGAACATGTGGTTAGGATTTTAATGCCGTAATTTTGTCTCTATTTTTACCCAATTAATCTACTTTTTATAAATTTCGATATCCTTTGTGAACTCACACAGAAACAGATAAAAAAAAAGAAAGATTTGGTAAAAATATCGAGTCAAGATTACGGTAGAAATGAGGAAAGAGGGCAGGGTTTAGGAAATGAACTATTTGTGAAATAAACTGTAAACCCGGACCAAATCCAAGCCTCGAAAAAATTACCTACGATCTACCCATTCATATTGCCAATCTAAGATAAAATCCTCCCTGTCTTCTGTTGACCGTTTAAAAAAGCGAGTTTCAACTTGTTCACGATTGAATCGAGTTCAACGGAAATAATGGAAGATCTATTTTTCTCTATTTACTTTGCAGCAGCTCTAACAATCGATTTGATTTGATTCTGTCAAAAAATCTCATCTTTAGATAAGTCTTTCGCAGCTTCTAGTTGGTAATCGCTAGGCGTGCAATCGTAATTTCATTTTTGCTTGCAACATTCGAAGTTTTGTACCAAAGGTGAAATTAAATCCAAAAGATACAGCTCTAAAACAGCTTTCATTGTGTAAAAGAGAGAAGAGTTTCGGCTTCTACAAAGTGAGCTCACTATCAGTTAATTGACAAAGCGAATTCCAATTATTTGAACTTACCAACTAAGCAAACTCCCTCGATCTCCAGTTCGGCGTCACATCGCACGAGCTGGCCCATGCACTCGGCGTCTTCCACGAGCAATCCCGCTACGATCGTGACTCCCATGTTGCCCTCAACAACGAGGCCGTCGAGAAATCGATGCTCTACAATTTCGCGAAAGTTTGTCAAGTTTAAAAAACTAATAAATTGAGTTAGAAAATGAACAAAGCGATCCGTGCAACTCATAGGGTAAACCGTTATCCCAGATTGTCGCCGGGTAAAACTCGTCGAAAAAGGCTTCACGTTTGCTTCTGAAAGTCGATTTTTAACTCTAGAAATAATGGTGATTACACAATTATGTGTGGATTATTTAAATTAGCATACCAATCTACATTACTAATTTACATATTATTAAGTAACATGCAAGCACTTGTATAAGAAGTGTTCTAAAGCACTTGTAGAGGAAGAGATTCGAACAAATAACAAATGATTCAATTTTTGGCTTGACCTGGCTATTCTATGGCATGCCTACAGTAATCATAACTTACAAGAAACTTTACAAAATGAACGACAACCAGCCGAGGATAAACAAAGTACCGCCGGTTGGCGTGAATTTCCGCAGCTTCTCCTCGCCGGTGATACTGTAATGATAGCAGGGGCCACAGAAGAGAATGATGCCGGCCGAGAAGAGAAGAGCGGTTAGTAGAGGGTGACGAGCCTGACGAGCGCCAAGCAAAGCCACCTGGAACTTGGTGTACGGTGCTTGGAAACGGTAGCCAGAGCTGTAGATGACACAACATTACCTTATACCTACGCAGTGTACGGCAGTGATTTGAGTGCGATAGCCGGATTATCTACGTAGATAACTGCCGTTGCCCGTATGATATTACGGTACTAGGCAGATCCTGTATCCCTTGGTCTTCCCTTGGATACGCATCTGGCACTAGATATAGTACGGAAGTACGGTACTACGCGGGTATGTAGTAAGTACTCAAAATGCTGAAGCAAAAGCTGTAAAGACTAGCCTTTCCGACTTACCGAATGCAGTAAATGATAGCGCGACCCGGTGTCAAAGGCTTTCTTCCGATGCTCGTCCACTTGATCTCGCAATACGTGTGATCCGTAGGCTCCTGGAGAAGTTTTTGTGGTATTTTTTAGAATTCTAGAATGACCCATTTGGACCAAAGGCTATACATGACCAGGGACATTCCAACCGAGTAAACTTGGAACCAGGCCAAGCCAAGACAGGCTCAGCCCTGGCTTTAGAACCAAAGCCAGAACCTGGTCCTGGCTTTGGTTTTGGAACAACCCTGACATGATGATGCTAAATTGACCTTTAGATCTTGATGCATTCTTTTCTCTGCTCATAACTCACCAAGAATGACCGCACTTGCTCCAATTAGGCCGGCTAAACGAACAATTGTGGCCATGGAATTAGGACAGGCGACTGCTTGTGGGACAAATTGGGGCGGTTGATGTGCGTGAGGCGGGTGATGGTGATGATGGTGGAAACGCTTGAACGGTTTGAATATTGCGCTAAAAAGCTAAAAAGAGAGCTAAAAAGCTAGAAATATTTAGGGACTAAATATACGTGGTCCGTATATAAGGATGATGAAAATTTTCCTGAACTAAGAGGTTCTAAGAGTTAAGCCTTTAATGGTCTTTTGATCCTCTTTTTGAGGTAAGGAACTTTTGAGGTAAAGGATTTGGCATGTAAAATTGATAATTTGTTATTAAATGAAACTTTTCATCCCATTAGTCGCTGGTGAAAAGAGCCCTTCGGAAGGAATCCACCGATCTTGCATATAAAATCAGTGAATTTGCATCTAATTTACTACTTTTACTCCAAGAATCTCTTATTTAAAAAATCTTTAGAGTTAAAGGTCTTTTGATGGAATGATGATGGTCTTTTGATGGTCTTTTGATGCGAAATTATAATCAATAGAAAAAGTGAGTACATAGACGGTTTGACTGAACTTTGAGTGTGGGTTATAAATATTTGTATATTATAATGTTTTTCGCAGCTTGCCAGTTGATAAGTGCAAAACGTGCTTTTTAGTTAAGAAACGGTTTGTTGCTCTTTTTCGATATGCCAAATACTAAATAGAATGATTTTTATAATTCGATCACCAACCTGCAATATTTCAATCGATTTGAGCGCCTCTTCTTCTCGAATCGCCGTACATCCCCCGATCATCATAATCATTAGAACAATTCGAGACGCCGATCGCATATCTGAAACGATGTAACCCAATACTGTTTTGATTCTTATATACAGTAGAGGCTCAGTAGACAATCAGTAGACATTCTATTCAAACAGAGGTTCGACATTCTATTTAAACAGAGGTTTAAGAATTCAGTGAATTTCTTGAATTTTTAAAGAGTTTTTTAAAAGTGAGTTTCACTGAATTTTTAATGAATTCTCTAGATTCTTAGGGAATCCAAAGTTCTTGGCATAATGGTCTACTAGAATACCAATATGCTGGTAAAATTCTCTAAAAAATTCATTATTTATAGAAGGTGATCAAGATCTTTTGACCTAATGAAGCTAGCTTATCCATACGGGGTCGGAGTCGAAAACTGAATTGATGGGCTATCCAGGAACATTCATGAAAAATATTCTATTAGCTAGCCTAAACTATTGCTAAAGCCTATTGCTATTTTTTGAGCTAGCGTCATGATCCATGACGCATTTTTTTGCGTATTCAAACATCAAAATCTGATCAGCGTGAAAAAAGTTTTCCAGAGTCAAAGATCGGTAGTGCAATGAGTTTTACGACCTAAATCTAACTTTTGAGCTCGACCTCGCCAAAATCCACAAATCATCTGGTACATTACATTGGCATCAAAAGAAAACATCTGAAATGTATATTAAAAATCACAAAAAAAATCACAAAAAAAATCAAAAGGAAATTTTCACACAAATCGATCGGCAAGCTAGTGTACGGTAGGCACTTATCCTATGGTACTCTTCGCCCTTCGGTCACTCTCCTCTCACCACCCACGACATTTATTCTCCATGTCTACCCTTTATATATATCTACCCTTTGCTGTCCATTTTTCTCCATATATCTACCCTTTGCTGTCCATCTTGACAAATCGCATTACCGAAATTGTGCCTTTTTTGCTGTTATCCGTTGGTAATTCTGATGATGTTGATTCGCTACTCTCCAATTCCTAAAAATCCGCACATTTTCACAATATTGATATGTCACTGCAGCGTTCCTATCAGAAGTTTGTTCAAGCTTTTGCAGCCCTTCTTTTGCCAAATCCAGTTTTGCGTAAAGTTCGTCCATATATTCCCTATGAATAGCATGCAACACAACACACAACCATCTAAAAGAGCTGTAGATTAAAAGGGTAATCTTAGCCGAATTGTAAAAGTAATCTTTCTTTAGACAAGATTCGTTCAAGTGCGGAACAACGTCAATCATCGCAAGAATGGCACCCACATCCGCAGGTTCATAGTGAGCCCTGAATAACTCAACATTGATTGGAATATCTATGTTAAAGCTATCTGCTCACCTATGTTTGGGTTAAATCTTAATGATCATCAAAAAGTGCGAGCGGCTCAAGTGTCAGACAACTATCTTGTGAACGTTAATATTTCGTTGCTTTTTAAAATCTCATCAACAAAGATAAAAAAAGGTTGTCTGGATCTTCGATGATCCAAGTGAAAGAGGGCCTTTTTCCTTTGCACGTCTACGCCCCAAGTTGTTTATGTTTTCTCTCCGGCTGGAGAGAGCGTCTGTGTAGTAGGCAAAAACACAAAATCAACTCCTCCCCCATGCACTTCGCTCCCTCCCAAACAACAAAACTAGAAATACCCTCAGCTACCTAATGCATTTTTGCAGTTTATTTCATTCGTTTCTTTAGTTTTTTCATAATTTTATGTTTAATTTTTTATTTTAAATGCTATGAGAAGGAAATCGTACACCGCCGAATCAAAGGGGTCTAATAGGAAATTTGGTGCAACAGCAGCGGCGATTGAATACGAAATCGACGAGTCGATGATATGCCGATGGAGCAAAGCGGAGGCTAACTCGTTTCTTACAGCATTCAACATCAGCGTCAACAAGCCATTTAAGGAAAACCTGAAGGACTACTGAAAAGAATGGATGGCTGACAGCCAAAACGATCAATTCACACCATGAATTGATCGGGCAGAGCAATTGGAAAATGGTTCATGAAACTTCGCTACACTGTACAAGTTTTTGTTTAGTATGTTGTTCCGCCGACATCTGTGTCGCCGTCCTCTACACATCTCCCGATCGATGATGGTGGACGATCAGTGTACACCGCTTTCCCGTAGCCACTGGGTTTCCAAGCAATCTTTTTGGTTATTCTGAAGCGCACGCTTGCTGTCGTATGAGTTTAGAAACCCAAAATTCACCACTCTCTCTAACAGTTTCAGACCTGTTTCCAAAGCCTGCCCCCATTCTCGACTACAATAATCCCAACTAGTCAGTAAACGACTTTTTGCCTATCCTGGAACGCATTCTTGCTGTTCACAAGTTTAGAAGCTCGAAATTTGCCACTTTATCCAGCCGCACCTAAAAGGTGTCCTTTCTACCATAATATTGCCTCTATTTTCATCCAATCTTTTAACAAATCCAAAATTTTTGCGTCAACATTCCTGTTGGCAACCAGAACAAACAGAAAAATATATTTTGGCCATCAAAATTTTTTGATAAATTCCTTCTTTTGGCCTCAGTCTTATTCGAGCATAATTTTCTAGCAATTTCTAGAAGAAATTTGCATTTTTTAACAGTTTCAATGGCGCTACTTTTTTAGAAAGACCTCGAGATTCTCTCTCACTGAATCATTCCGTTCACCAAATGACAACCACCCTTACTGAGATCTAATTTTCAAATCCTGAATCTGTAAAATCTATAAAAACTATTCTTTTCAGCAATCTGGAATGCACTCGAGTCTTTCTTTCATGTTAATTTACTCTGAAAGGCAATCTAAAATTTTGCAGAGGTCCCGGCATTCTCGACCCCTCTCGACCGCCCTGCCCATCGATGGCCCATCTTATTCAGCGGATCATGGGGTAAGTGGAAAACGGGGAAAACGATTCGATCTTTGCTTGCCAAATCCAAACAAAACCACTCTAACCACAAATAAAAACTCTAATGGTATTTTTCTAGGCCGTGAATGGTGGCTGGACAAATCGAGTGGTGCAAGATGAGGGAATATCGGAGGAAGGGATTGACGCATTGGAGAGGATGAAAGACGAGATGGGAATATTGCTGAAAACAGGCGAATACTCACAATTCGAGCTGGTCGGGGGGGGAGTGCAGAGAAAGGTGCGGGAAAGGAAATATGGAGAAAATTAAAACCATCGAAATTCAGGTTGACCGACTGACTCTCGGCGTGCAAAAAGTTTGCGGTCAATACCAAGATGCCAGCCGAACAATACCAAGAAGGCTCCTCCCGTTCCCTCGATTCGACAAACTTTGGGCGATTTTTGCGATAGATTAAAGCAAAGCAAGCATAGCTTAAAGCCAAATAGGCAACGGATGAAGTTTAAAGTTTTTTCCCCTAGTCTACAAACGTCTATGACTCACTGTTACAGGTCTACTGTTATTTGAATAGTATTATTTGCAATAATATCGTCTATTAGTTGTAAATAATGTTTAGCAGATTTTTAGACTTAAAAAGCTTTCTTTCTTCCCAACATTCAGATTCGTCCACCGCCACTCACCGCTCCTCCACCAATTCCCAAGTGATTCCCATTGGGACAAGGTGGCTATTTGGAGAGAAGAGACAGTGGAGTCTATGAAAATGGACATGAGCACGAAGAACGAATCGGTCACAACAGGTTATCGAATGAAATCGACAAAGTTCAAAAATTGTCTTTAGATTGGAGATTTTTATGTTTTTTTACAAGAATTTTCGCTAGTATAACTAGTTAGAGAACCAGTTTGGCAAGAATTCCATTTAATTATCTGATTAACCATCAATTTGACATTGTTATAGCTAAACGACCCTGGTAAGAGTAATCCTACTACTCTACCGTACCCTTCCCTATTTTGCACTAAACTTTATCTTTCCGTACCTGAGCCGCTAACTAGTTTACCTTATTTCCTTACAAATTTTCACTCTACAAATTCCTTTCAAATGGGTATTCTCTTGTCTTTTGTTAATGAATGCAAACTTGTCGTTAAATAAAAATTAAAAGAAATTATTGCAAGAATGGGGGAAAGCAATCAAGAAATAATAAATGTAACAAGAAAAACCTGATACATAAATTGAGAAATGGAAAAAATCACATCAGAATAGGCAAGCTGAAGCGAGAAAGGACTAAACTGAAAAAAGAACGAGAAAAAGATATTAAGAAACAAGAAGAGATAGCTTAGAAGTGTCAATATTACCTAAAAACCTGGAGTTTAGAAAGCACGGGTTTTAACACAACTTTAAAAAAGTATTATTACACCATCATCACGGCTT